>BQNB010088234.1:0-27709 GCA_026074375.1 Tanacetum coccineum | reverse complement strand
ACGGATAAACTCAAGGAATATTCTGGAATATTATAAACGTGGTCCCTACTTCAAGAAACCCCAATACACCGTATTGACTTACTCCAATACGGCGTATCGATCGAATTTTAGAAGACTATAAATACAAACCTAAATACGAAATTAGGGTAAGAGATGGAAGCCTTTGAAGGCTAATTAAATCAGTAACCACGAAGTTCGGCTTTTAGAAGAAAAGAGGAGCTACAAAGGTCTTGCATCGCCCATCAATCCATAGGAAAAACTCTTGTAAACTCTATACTCTCAATATACGTTCGTTTGTTGGTATTATTCATTAACTTAGTTAGGTTACCTTAAAGGTTTATTTGTTAAATCCTGTATTATTTACAATTATTAGCCATGTTTATGACAATTTAATATTTGGTTTATGTTTATATCGATTGTATCTTATTCGTTGAGTGTTGGATTATGTTTATCAATTTATACTCGTTTACGTGCTTAAGTATGCGACCTATCATTCAACTGGGTCTAGGAATACAAAATATAGATCTAGCTAAATGCCGGGATGGCTCTCTATATTTGTAATTTATATATCTAGAATAATAGGATCATAAATAACGTGTTGTTTTTGCTCTTGGCTTAGTGAACAAGTTAGACTAGTAGGTGACCTAGGATTAACAAATAACGTTTTGATTCCCTGAGTAAAGATTTAGACAAGTGGACTACCAGTATATAAAGAACGGTAGTAAGTTAGTAAAGTCTCCGTGAGCTAGGATTCTATAAGATCACCATTAGTGTCTCCTAAGATAGATTATAATCAACCATGAACGCTTTATGCGGATGTGGTTAAATTGACAGAATTGCCATGTCTAGGTTTTAGGAAGAAGTCCCGCCTAAATCTTGGAATGATATATCAACAACTAGATAAGACAATCTGATTCGATCCGAACACGTATATATAAATAGATAATAAATATATATAAATATAAGGATTTTATCAATAGTAAGTATTCCAAGAGGCTTTAAAAAAAATCGCTTTTATCCAAAGCACAATCTCTCAAAACCTACCCGGAGTCGTAATCCCGTCAAGGTGCAAATTGAAAATCGAGAACGTTTGTGATCGCGCGTTTGAATGGGATTAAGAAGATTTTTGGATTTGGAAACTAATTCTACAATTAAAATTTAAAAACGAGTAAAGAAAACCTAAAAACAAAAGCTAGAAAGGGATTAAACTTAAAAACGAGGACGAAAACGTAAAAACGCGACTTAAAAAAAAACTAAATTATCAAATTTAAAACCTAAAATGATTTTTTTAGTTTTTATAATCCTAAATGACTTAATTAAAAGAAAAGTTAAAGAAAATCCTAAAACGAAAACTTCTAAAGTTGAAAAACGAAGAAATCGAGAACGGGGTTCGAAACCCGTTCTTTAAAAACTCAAATTTTGCAAAAATGACCCTACGAAAGCAAAAATAATTTTCCTAGGTGCAATATGATAAAAGAAAATTTTCAAAAAAAGAATTATATTTTTTTGACTTTTTTATAATTTTTTATGAATTAAAAACGATTTTAAAGAAATTAAATGATAAAAAATACTAAACTATTTTTGAAAATTCTAAAAAAATATGGAAAATAGTTTAAGCTACGGGCTATCTAAGAAAATTAAAATGGGACACCCAGCTTAATTGAATAAGCCGGGAAAAAGCAAAAAGAGCTTATGGGCTTATTGGGCTAAAAAGCCTATATAAATTAAATGGTGCACACTCTAACCGGATGAGCTATTGTAGCAAAGTGGTTAGTGTGTGTTTGTGGTGTGTCGTGTGTGCAAAGGGGGAGGTATAGGGTTCGAGCCTGGGCCTCTTCTTTTTATAAAAACTTTTTTTTTCTTTTTTTTTAAAACTTGTAAAACTCAGAAGAATAAGCAATATTAAAAAAAGTACTTTTTTACAAAACTTAGAATAAGCAGAAAAATAAGCAAAGAAAAGGCAGTATTAACTTTTTAAGCTAAGGGCTCACTAAGCTAAACTGTTGGCTTCTATAAGCTCAAATAAGCTAATGGAAATCAACCTAAGCTAAAACAGATGTTGACCCTAACCTAATAAGCTACTATGAACAAAGATAAGCACAAGTACTTAAGTACATAAGCCAAAAAACTCAAATAAGCTTAATGCTAAACTGGTGCAGGGCACAGCATAGGGGACAAACTTGGGGCTTAAATTTTAAGCACCTAGAGGGACACCTTGGCTTAACAACTTATGTGTACTTTAAGAGCAGCTTATGTGGACTTTAAGAGCAGCTTATGGGCTTTCTAAAAATGTAAGAAGATTAAAGTTGACACAAAAATAAGCAAAGAAAAAGTGTTGTAAAAAAGGTTGTTTGCATAAGGGCTTGCTTTTTTGGTTTTCTAAGAAAAACAAAGGGGCTTTTACAGACCCAAAAATAAGCTGTAAAATAAGCTCAACTTTGAAAATCAAGTGAAAACAGATGGAGATAAGCTTGAAAAGAGCTTATGCACAAAAAATTAGAATCTGAAAACAATATTTACCATCTGAAATTTGGATTTGAAAAGTGGGTAGTTTTAGACTAAAAAACACTTAATAATTTGACAGAATTTTAACAAGGACAAAACAAAACCAAATCTACTTAACTCTACTGCATTAGACAAACAATGACTCAAAAACACTACCCCAAGACTGGATAAGAAAGCTCAATCAAATAAGTTCTTTGAATCAAATCTGTCACCACAGATTCAAAGGCTCATTTAGAAAAAACTTGAAAACAACTTTTTAAAACTAAAAACCTTGAAAAACAGATGGTAAATGACTCAAAATTGCTTGTGGTAGTTGACCAAATGACCCAATGGGTTTTTCTTTAAATTGACCCACTTTGGGGTGCTATGCCAAACACCTCTTTAATTTTCTAAAACCAAATTTTAAACTGAAATGAAAAGTTTTAAACCAAGATACTTAAAAATAGATTAAAGGACATCAAAGTTAAGCAGAAATAATCAAAACGCAACAAGCAATAAGCACTTAAAAAGACAGAATAAGCAATAAGCAGTAAAAGGGCAAAATGGACAGTGTTGCATAAAGACTTGAACTAAGCACTTAATAAGCAAACAACAAACATACATAAGCATAAACAATAATTATAAGCAATAAAGGACAGAAATAAGCATAAATAAGCACTTCAACAGTAAAAATAAGCAAAATGTAAAAAGAGAGCTTACAAAGGGTCCAAGCTTTTTGGCAAGAAATAAGCTTTCAACAAGCTTAAAAACCTTTCCTAATGCTTACCATAAGCTGTAAACCAAGGCCATCCTTAATTCACCTTGCTCCTTGCTTGATTTCTTCTTTTCTTTTTTTTTATAATTTTTTTGGAATTTTTTTACTTTTTTGACAGAAAATGAAATGAGCTTATATAAAGGCTTTCAATGACTTAAAAGCTTTTATATGAGCTTAAACAACAGGATTAAAAGACAATACAAGCTTAAATGGAAATATGTAAGGAAAACTTGAATTTGCATAAAATTAAATGACAAATAATTTAAAAGACAGAATTTAAATGACTATTAAATTAAAATGCAATATATTAAAATGGACAAACTTTGTTTTACAAGCTTTTGCCTTGAAACACAAAAATTCGACCCCTTACAAATGAACTAAAAATGTTCTATTTATACTAAAAGCTAAGGTCTTCACTTGTGCTTGTTTGCTGAGTGCCTCAAGCTTGTATGTTTGTTGTGTGAGGAGAAACCAAAAACCAATCTCAGCCCTTAATTCATCTTGGAGCCCAAGTCAAACGATCCTCACCTTTGATTTTTTTTGTAGTTTCCATTAGCCAATAGGGCTTTGAAGGATTGCCAAGGTGGACAATGGTCCATGTGATGTGGGGTGATAGGTTTTGGAGGGATGTGAACAGTAACCGAGGGTGAAAATGACAGGGATGGTGAACAGGTATAGTGGTGGGAAATTTTGTTTTCGGGTTATAAGGGGCAGGGTAATAGTTTAGGGTTTTGGCAAGAGTAGTCCTCCAACTCATATAAGTGGTTTGCATGTTTAGTCCTTGTGGGGGTGAAAGTTTGAGGATTAGGTAGATTCAGTCCTCCATTGTATATGGTATTGTTACAAGGGTAGTCCCTATGGACTAACAACAGTTAAAGGTTAAAGGGTATTGGGCTAAATAGCCGTTAGTGGGATTTGGGCTTATATAGGGGTTTTGGGCCGAGTATAATTAAAGGGAAATTGGGCCTTTTTTATGGATTTAGGCTTATGGTCTTCATGTAATGTTTAAATGGGCTGACCCAGCCCATTAGATGGGTATGGGTGGGCCCATTTAACATTTCTTCGTTTTCGGCTTTGACTTTGACCTTGACTTTTTGCGGGGTTGACTTTAAATTTAACTTTTGTTGACTTTGGATTCGATTTGACTTTGTCTTTTTCACGCTCTTCCATTCCGTGCTCGGTTTTGTCCATTTTTGGCTTGATTTTTCGTCCTTTTGTCGGATATCCGTTTCCTGCACAATATAAGCGAAAACATACAAATACAATATATTTTTGGGTACGTTTTTGGTCATTTAAGTCCGGATTTAATGGAAAAGGGTATGTGTATTTAAGCACATACCACTTGTATTTCCACCAACAACATTAACTTCATTTGTGCTAGCAGCATTAACATTGTTAGTGCTGTTAACTTTATCATCCTTCTCTTGATCAATATTTTCACTATCTTTTCTTGGATCTTCATCAATCTTCTTCTCATCATCACTTGAAGGTTTGGATCCATCATTTTGAGAACTCTTTGAACTTTGAGAATGGTGGATCAGTAGTCCATAATGGTAGCAGAATGTAATCTTTGCTAGATACTATCTCCATTCTAGCTTTACCTGCATCATCACATGCTTATGTACCTGCATTATCATTAGACTGATTTCCTGCAACAACTGGCTTATAATTCATTGACTTTGTTAGTGCATCAATATCAAAAAGCCAATTTAGTCTACTTCCTGCAATATTAGGTGTATTCTCACTGAACTGGACATGCAGGTTCTCTTCAAATATCCTAGTTCTACTGTTAAATACTCTAAATGCTTTACTATTGATTGAGTACCCAACAAAGAATCCTTCATCAGCCTTACCATCAAACTTGCCTAAGTGATCTATGGTATTGAGAATTATAACAAGACACCCAAATGGTCTTATAAAGCCTAGAGCTGTTTTCTACCAAGAAAAAGTTCATAAGGGGTCTTGTTATGAGGCTTAGTTACTAATACCTTATTTTACACATAGCAAGCAGTATTAACTGCTTCAGCCCAAAAAGTAGTAGGTAGCTTAGAATCAGCTAGCATTGTCTTAGCAGCCTCAATTAGTGTTCTCTTTTTCCTCTTAGCTACTCCATTTTGTTTATGTGAGTTTAGCTACTATAAATTCATTCTCTTTTTACCGTAATTTTCTCTTTTCACAAAACTAATTCATCTCCATATCTTGAACTCAGTTTTCCATTGTCACACCTTAATTACCTTACTTTAAATCTATAGATTTTCTACTCAGTTATAAAGGACTTAAGTTGCTATTTGTATCATTTTAGTTAAATAGAAAGAAACCCAACTTAAAACCTACTGTAATATTATGTGACAACTATGGCAATACATCTTTTTCATTAAGTTTTTACAAATGTTGGACAAACAATAATTCATGTGCAATATGCAAAGGTCGGGCTGATTGAAATTACGTTTTGATTTACAAGAGCTCTATGTTGCTTTCCCTTTTGACAACACACTGGTTTGATTATTTTTAAAAAAGTTTTGAAAGGTCAACCTCTTAACAGATTTCCCTTAACCAGTTTATTTTCATAGTTTTGAAATTTTGTGTCCAAGCCTCCTATGCCAAAGTTTTGATTCATCTGATGTGGCTTTTGGCAAAGTGACAAGTTAGAACATCCTTTGCAGGAAACAATATTCTTAAAATCAAACTAATTCCATATTGTTCTTTCTAGGGAATCTAAGTAAAACTTGGACTTTCATCAGTTAACTTGATGTTTGGAGATTAAAACAATACATTCAGTGTCTCTAAAGAGAACACTATTCTTTTTGTCAGATTTGTGAGACACTAAAGAGGATAAACTTTTACTCTCTTACAAAAATAACATTCTTAAAATACTAACATTACAGGTTTTGATATGTACCTCTGCTTGAGATTTTTCCTCTTTGGGGCTTACTCAAAGCTAACATATCCTCCATCGATTTCTTCATAGTCTTGTAAAGATAGGACATATTCCATGTTCATGTGCCTGAGCATCCCTATCAATCATCCGTGATCCTTATTAATCTTTTTGTGCTATTGCCATGCACATTAGTTAAGAAATTCTAGAATCTTTTTGGGGGACCAAGCCTCACATAACTTAGATCTGCCTTGTGCATCAACATAATCAAACTTTTTCAAGGTGATTGATGCATTGTTGTGTTTAGAAACATGGTCTAAAAGTTTATTTTTTGGTTTCCAAACCCAACAAGCTGAGGCCTTAACAGCATTAACATTATGTCCTTTAACAACATTAACTACTGCTTTTGGCCTAGCAACATTAACTACTTCTTTTGGCCTAGTAGTATTAAATTTTTTATCCTTAACAGTATTAACCCTCTGATTAAAATTACTATTTTTAAATGTTGTATTCTTATGAATGGGCCACTTAACAGTTGAATGTGCTAATTTGGAAAGATTTGTCATTGGTCTAGCACTATTCATTATTATTTTTAGGTGAGCAATATTAACTTGTTTGGCAGTATTAAGTGATACTAGGCTAGACTTCATTAGTACTGCTCTTGGAACCATGTTCTTTTTAGGGCAGGGGTGAGTCTTTTGGCAAAATTCTGATGATTCACCCTTTTAGCATTGTTCGAAATAGGTTTTGTATTTTAAAACTGTTTTTGATTCACCCTTTTACAATCTACCTACAAGTGATCAAAACTTCCACATACAAACAAGCTTTGTTAAACATCTCAAAATTTCTTCCTAATCTTTGAGACATCAAATTATTCCAGTTTCTTTGATTTCCTCTAGGAATATGAATATTTTGCCTATTTTGCTTATATGATGGATAGTTTCTAGCAGTCTTTTCTTGCTGTTTGGTTGAAAACTCTATCTTAGCTAAAAACAGGCTTAAATGTTTTCTTTTAAATCTTAGCCTTGAGGCACATCATCTTCTCATTATTCTAGACACCCAATCCTTAATATGGATAGCACCATTATTCTTCCTAACTGCTTTAGGCTTTGCTTCACTAGCCTTAGCTTTACTGTTCTCAACTACATGCTTAATAACTATAAGCTCACTTGTAAACTCTTCTAAACCAGAGAATGAAAAATCAAGTTTTAGAGGCATAAAGTTTATTGTATAGGGAGGTGGAACAGCATTATACCCTAAACCTATTTTGTACTTATCAACTATCTGACAGTCTATTAATTTGCTTAAGTTTTTAGATGAATTTTCAAAATTTTCTACTGTTAGCTGAATTTCATTTTTTTGTTTTTGAGCCAGTTCCAACTTCCTTCTAAGCTCTGTAAGGCGACTTCTTGATGAATCTTACATTTTAAGACCTTGATATCTTCCTTATAAACAGACTCATTTTTCTTTTAGACTAGAAGTCTTGCTTCAACAGACTCTAAACCTGTTTTATAAGTAATAGCAATTAACTTAGATGTCCTTAAGTCTTTTAACAGTTGTTCATTTTGTTCTTTAAGAATTTTAACATTTTCTAAAAAAGATGATGAACAGTTTGAATCAGTAGATACCTTAGAGTTAGAACTTGTAGAAGAATAAGCCATGAGTGCAAAAGTAGTTGGACCTTCTTCTGCTTGATCACTCCAATCATAACCAGAACCATCACAAGATACAAGCTTGAAGTAGTTATATCACATCGGGCAAAAACCTTTTTTGTGTTCTCCCTATTCCTATTTTCTTAGTTCCTTGGAGCCCTACACTTCCTTGCAAAGTTTCCCCTTTTGTGCCAGTTGTAACACTCCACTTTAGACTTATCAAACCCAATGGTCTCATTACCATTAACAGTAAGCTTTCCTCCAGTGTTCTTTAAGAATCTCATTGCCCTCATTGTTAGCATAGCCATCTGTCATCTCAAGTCCATCTCTTTTAAATCATCAGGATGAATTTGTTGCAAGTCCTCATTGTTAAGTTGTGGACTATTTGGTTGACTTACAAAGAAAGCACAAATAACAACATCACTTAAGTTATCAATTGTTGTTGAGTTAACAGCAGTAGCTTGAGTGCTAGCAGTTGTAGCACCTGATGTAGCTGGATGACTGCTCTATGTATGTATGGTGCTGTTTGTGGGGATCAAAGGCTACAGTTAGTGTGTGGTGCTTTAGCTTGATGTCATTTGACCTTGGTTCATAGATTTTCGGTTGTTGTTAAAGATCATCCAAAGCTTAATGTTTCTATCTTAGGCTTGTTCCTCCACCACAATAAGTATAGTCGTGTTCTATTTTGGTGACAGACTTCTTAAGAACTTCTGATTCATATCTTCTTGTGAGATACTTTCATCATGAATCTCCAACTGACTAATAAGCTTTTGAAGCCTATCAATGGTGTTGATCCCTTTTGAATAGATCTTACTTAGCTTGTTAAAGCTTAGTTATGTTGGATAGATCCAAGACAACTATAATAGAAACTAAGATTGTGAATACTACAAACTATGCGGAAACTAGTTTGTAATACTAAGAAGAATAATGAAACAGTAAAACAAGATCTTGCTAAACTTTCAATATATTGAACATAATCAACGTTACAGAATAACCTTGAAACTATGAATTCTAACTATGAGAAAAATGATTTCTAGATCTATATTTCAAACTATGCCTTAGGGTTTCTTTTATACACCAAGAAACCCTAATGGGCTTACAAAATGCATCAAGTGATTAATGCATATCTATTCCTAATATATCTCATGCATATCACTTTAGCAGTACTAACTATATAACTAACAATACTAACTATTATAACTAACAGTACTAATAAACTGACAGTACTAACACTTTGTACTGGCAGCACTAACTATTAAACTAATAGTACTAATGACTTAGACTGTTTTCTCTAATCTTCAGCAGTAGCACAAACTTAAACTAGTAGCATTAAGTTGTAAAAGCCTCTAATTCCCAACAATCCTCCCCTAAACTTGATATTCATCTTGTTAATCATCAAGTTTCTTTATTATCAGCATCTTGAGCACTAGGAGGATGTATCCAAACACCTTACTGCCTTGGTCTATTTGCTTGATAGAAGATCTTTCTTAAAAGTTCTCTAGACATCTCACTATCCGCTTCTACTAATAGTCTAGCCACAATCATTAATCTAAGTGTTCCTCTGGTTAAAGGATATTCTTTCTTAACTAACATGAAGATATCATGTGCTCTTACTGAAGATACATGGTGAACACCACATGTATCATAAAGACTCCATACCAAAGGATCATGCATATATCTTTGAAGCTTCTACAGAATATCATTATTATCTAGTTTAATCAATCTCTTCAGTTCAACCCACAATTCCTTCTCTTTATCATCTATAGGCTCTGTTGTACTGAACCTCTTCTTAACTAAATCCCAAAGCTTAACCAGGTCATCTTTATTAAATTTCTTCAACATATTAGCAAAAATATAATAATCTTCTGTATGGTTTCCAACTCTGATAATTCTCCAATACCTTCTTGTGTCTTCAGAGTAAACCTCCTAGTCTATGATTGGATATTTGACCTGTAAGGCTTCAACATATACTTCTTCCACAGGAACTACCACTAATAATTTCTGTAGTTATTCTTCTGATAATTCTTTTTCCTTTTCTGCTGATTGTTCTTCACCTAAACTTGAAGTTTCTCCAATCTTTTATGTTTTAACACTCTCTTCATTAGGTTCTGCTCTTGGTCTCTTCTTACTGCTTGCTGCTTTTTTTTCACCTTCTTCAGAATCCATAAGAATAAAATCCTTAATCCACTTCTGCTCCTTTTCATATAGCTTCTGAATTTCTTCAAAACTCTTATTCTTCACTTGATTGTAAGTGAATCTACCTATGTTTTTTAGGTAAGTGATCATCTTGTTTCTTAATTGAATTTTGGTAGGTGGTTTGTTTATGATTTGTTTGCGTTAAGAACACACTTTTGGTGCTTCTCGACTGTTTAGACACTTTTGATCATTTGACCCATTTTCATATAAGATTTTTTAGCTTACATGTATGACTCGTTAAATGGGTTAGATTTGCCACCTTTAGTTATAGGACTATCTTTTAGCTTACTTGTATGACTCGCTAACTAGGTCAATTTAGTTGTGACTCGGTTATCAGATTAGTTAGAGTTCATGGCATGAAATTATCAAAACACAAGAATTACTAGACCGGTACTGTGTTGGGTCAGTTGCTTTGTTAGTTGTTGAATTTATGTTTTCTAATTAGCGTCTTGAGATTAGTAGTTGCATTAGTGGTTTAAGCTTCGCTTGACAACAATTCAAATTTAGATGTGTATGTTTATGTGTCAAAATGTAGAAAACAAATAGATACATACGTGTTTAGGAAAGTTGAATACAAAGTGTCTGATAAAATGCCTCAACTAAACTTTATGATTTAGATACACTAAATTTACACTATGATGCAGTAAATAATTATTTTTGGTTTGTTACTGCATTGATTTTTACTACATCTATTTGTTACTGTGTCGATTTGTTACTATATCGATTTGTACTGCATCGATTTGTTACTGCATCGATTTGTTACTGCATCGATTCGTTACTGTATCGATTTGTACTGCATCGATTTGTTACTGCAACGATTTGTTACTGCATCGATTTGTTATTGCCTCAATTTGTTACTGCATCGATTTGTACTGCATTTATTTGTTACTGCATTGATTTGTTACTGCTTCGATTTGTACTGCATCGATTTGTTATTGCATCAATTTGTTATTTGCCTCAATTTGTTCTCGACTTCTCCTTTAAAATATATTTATAATATTATATTGCATCATAATATCGTTCTAGTGCATCTGCATCAGAATGTCATCATACTTCATCATTACAGTGTTATCATACTACTGAATCACAATTTTAATTTACTGCATTACTATGTTACTCTACTGCATCACAATATTAATTTACTGCATCACAATGTTATACATTTTGTTGCTTCCCAATGTTATCATACTGCTGCATTTAAATAATACTTTACTACATCAGTCTATTATTTTACTGCATTACAATGTAAATGTTACTGCATCAAAATGTATATTTTACTGCATCATAATGCACTAAACAAATAAGATAATGCAGCTGCTATTATTCATAAAACAGAAAGATACCAAGTATATTCAGAGAAACACAGAGATATTATTATATTAATGCAGTTAGTTTAAAATATTGCTGCCTATTTACTGTTTGTGTGAAAATGAATGTTTGTGTCTGATCTATTTGTGATTTACTAGAAAATAAACTGTAATGCACTAACAAAATAACTGTAATGCATTAGAATATAAAATAACAGTAATACAGTAAAAAAATATTGTAATGTATAATATGGCATATAACATAATAACTGTAATGCAGAAGAATATAAAATAATAGTAATGCAGCAGAATATAACTGTAATGTAGTAGAATATAACATTGATGCAGTAGGTTCTTATATATGGCATATAAGGTTTGATTAGGTCACGCGTAGGGTGTTTTTCATATCGAAAGGTGATGATATGACTATATATATGCATAATGTAGTGGGTTTAAATATTGATGTGGTTGGTTTAAAATATTGATGCCTATTTAGTGAATGTGTGAAAATGAATGTGTGTGCCTGTTTGTTTATGATATACTCGAAAATGAATTGTAATGCACTAACAAGACGATAGGCATCAATATTTTAGTACCTCTTTGGTATGGGTTTAATTGTTATCATCAATCAAGACGATCTACGTGTTTATTCCTATTTCTGATATGCTAGCTTTTGATCCTGTTATTAGTATAGAAGTTTATTTTTCATCACCTACAACTTTTTTATTATGTTTCTAATTTGCTCAGGTGGCTTCATTGTTTACGAATGGTTCTTACTATTACATACAGAATGGTTCTTCTGTCTTTACGTGGATTAGAAATCTTACAACTCCCGAGCTCCAGGAACTTGTTGAGAGGCAACTGGATGTGATAAAGGTTTAAAAACTATGATATATACCTAGAAATGTCTTGAAGGATGTATCTTAAAGCCTACAGTTTATGGTTTGCATGTTATTTACTTGTTATGGACAATATTTATAGCTAAATATGCAGTCCAAATTACAAAAGGAGGGTTCAAAATCTGATGCGTTTTGGGAAATATTGGGTGGGAAATCTGAATATCCAAGTCAGAAGATCACAAAAGACACTAAAAGTGATCCCCGTCTGTTCTCATGTACATTTGTAAAAGGTTAAATCAACTACCTTTTAATAAGCACAATTTTATTCAATTCCTTTGCTACTTGCTAGAAATGTACTGATCCATTTTCGTTGCTTGATACTGAAACTTGTGTTGGTTCAGAAGATTTGAAGGTGTCTATTACCTCATATGTATTGATATTACATACTTGTATTTCTCTATATCTAATATGTGGCATGCTGTTTTAATTGCAGGTGACTGAGATATACAACTTTAACCAGGATGATTTAATGACTGAAGATGTATTCATCTTTGATTGTCATTTAAGCATTTTTGTTTAGGTCTGCCAGCAGGTTGATCAGAAACTAAAAGCACAATCATTAGCTATTGGACAGGTATATGGCTTTACCTTTTACATTTGTTATTTTATTTTTAAGCTAAAAGTTGCTGGAACTGATATGGCTCTGTGATAACACTCTTGAAAATATAACAAAAATTACTGAAACATGATTTTCTTCTCGAGAAATTATCTATTGAAACTCTAATTACATCATAACGGAAGGAAGTGAGCCACAGTTCTTCACGCGTTTCTTTACATGGGATTCATCTAAGTCTGTTGTAAGTGATCACCTTGCAATTATAGGTAGAGGTGTGGCCAGCTAATTTTATACTTCTTTAATATAATTCTTTAAATTTGGTTGAAGATGCATGGAAACTCATTCCAAAGGAAGCTATCTATCCTAAAAAATAGAGGTCGTCCAACCTTGAATAATGTAAGTTACATTTTCTATGTATGATTCTTCCTCTAGCATGCAAAGTTATTTTCAAGGCTACCAGTCATGTGCTCATTTTGCATGTTCTGTTAAATGGTTGATGTTTCTTATTAATTTGGGTTAAATGTGTTATTTTCAACAATGGGTCAAAATAGGTGATGGATTATAATTTATCATATGTAGAAAAGTTAGACTATGAGTATGACATCACTATATTTACTCACTATACAATTAGATACTTGAACATAATAATGTATATCTAACATAATTAAACTCTCAAACTCCATGACTTGCATCATTTGTTGTTCATTGCAATATTTTATCCTACAAATAACCGAGATGCAATACGATATAACCGTAACGCAGTAGAAATAAACAATAATGCGGTATCATATAAGACTGTAATGTAGTAAAAAACTGAAATACATTACATTTTTTTACTACATTACTGTTATTTTATATTCTACTAGTTATTTGTTAATGCATTAGAGCATATAATTGTAATGCAAAAAAGTTATATACTATAATGCAATAACAAAAAAGTATAGTTAAATGCTACTGCATTACTATTAGTTTATATTCTACTACATTAAGTTATTTGTTAGTGCATTACAATATATAATTGTAATGCAAACAATTATATATTGTAATGCACTAACAAGATACATTGTGATGCAGTAGGCGAGTTTTCTTTTTTTATTTTTCTTTTAAATTCATGAAATGAAAGCGGCTTTAAGAGACAACTTGTTGAGATCTAATCAGTTGTTAGCCGATATTGATTACAAGTTGAAAATATTTTTGATGGGGATAAAGATGGTGCAGTTGAAAATGCTAGGAATGAAGAGGATGGTGGAAATATGAATGACGATAGTGGAAACACGATGGACAAAAATGATTGTGGAAATGAAGACGATGGTGGAAATATTAATGAAGAAGGAGCATATGGGAATGAAGGAGGTTCTGGGGAAAAAGAAAGTGGAAATATGAATGCGAAAAATCAGATAGAAATAAAGGGTGTACCATTTGATACTTATACAAAAACAGAATGTACCATTTGATACTTATACTGTAACACCCCCAAATTGGGTCGCAGCAGAATAATGAATCCGGGAGCGTTACTTCATAGATCAATAACACAAGATATGAGAATGACCTCTAAAAGAGTCGCTTGAAATACGATACATTGGATTTATTGAAATTGTTTAATACAAAGCACAACGGCTTAAATTGTTCAACATTGCAATGACAAGATTTTAGATCATAACAAATATCCCAAGATGTAATGACTCCAAATCTTTAATGCATGACTCCCCAAAAGAGTATCCCCAATGTATCCTTAGCACCTCGTGCCTCATTGACCTGAGAAAACATACTTTAAAACGTCAACATAAAGTTGGTGAATTCATAGGCTTATATAAAATGTAATGTAAAACCACAAGATTTTCCCCGTGATAATGCAACAGATGCAAACACCCCAAAATGTAATTACATTACCCTAAGCTCATGACAGTGAAGCTCGACATGTATAAATTGCAATATAAATTGCCAACATTGCCCGTGATGATGTTCTAACCCGCAACATCCTAAATCCGACATGGTATACGTCCGTTGTCTGGTAAACTGGCACAGTGAGCGCTACTCACCTGAACGGGGATGTCAATCCCAAATAGATTTATTTATAACATTCACACTCACACAAAGTAATTGATAGTTCATGATAATGGGCTCAGAGGGTTATCGTTACTTAGGCAAACATGTAATCATGTAAAAATGTACACTTGCGTCCAATCGTAAAACAATGCATGTTTCTCACCCCAAAAGTTGTAAATCATTGATATAGTAAAACATGGGGCTATGAACTTACCTCGGTAAAGGAAGTGAATGAAATAAATCAAGAGAATGAATCGACAAACGAAATCTGAGTGCAACCTAATTAAATATAGGTCGTATAAGTACCATGTACTTTGAATAACTAATACCACATATAATTCTATATAGTTACATCACCACCTAAAAGTGTTTGTTTAATTTATAAAATTAAACAATTTAATTTGTACATGTAAAATAAATGTTCATGTATTCGTGTTTGTAAAAATGGTATACTTGTCCAACAATTCGTTATTTGCCAAAAATACTTGATGTCTTATTTATATAACTCCATTATATAAATGCGTTAATTATTTGAGAAAATAATATTTAAAAACGTTATAAATATCACTTTAGTAAAAACGTCATTTCTCTCTCGTTTTAAATATGTTATTTATATATGTGGCTTCGTTTTTGAATGTTCTAGTCAAATATCATATTTGCAATATTATAATCACTGATGAACAGTAACTTTAATAATATTTTATAAATTATATAAAACTACTTTTATATAATTAATCGTTATAACTTAAAAACGTCGTAGCTTATTCGTTTTAATCCCGTTTTCATCGTACTTTACATGTATGGATTCGTATTTGAAAAATCTAATCAAATATTACATTTATTATATTCATATTTACTGTTATGAACAGTAACAGTAAGTGTAGATTTATAAAAATACTTTTTATAAATTTTAATTGTTGAAATCGTATATTTATTGTATCTTATTCGTTTTAATTCGGTTTCTAGTGATTCTTATGTCCATGGCTTCATAATTAAATTTTATATCATCTAACACAATCCATGTCCACTGTATGTTTCTGTAAAAAAATTAGTTTTTATAGAATTTCTTTTATAAAGTCACTTTTGTTTATTGTTATTACATAAACATGAAAAAGTCATAACTTAGTTCATTATCCATTGGTTTTTCAAGTTTCTTACCTTTTTAGAATCCTTACAATATCTACTTTTACAAAAAAATATAAAAGAAATATCTCAGATTCGAAATCATATAGTTTTTATAAACTTAGTTTTATAAAAACACTTGTTTACATATATCTCGTAAAAAAAAAATCAAACTCCTATCGTTATTGATTGGATTTTCGAATTCTTATTGCGTACGATTCCTGTCAATGTACTTTGCTTATAAAACATGAAATAAAAATGTCACTTAGGTCAAATGAACAGTAGCATATAAAAGATTAATTAACTCATTTTATACACTTTTAAACTTTATAAAATTATCACATGTTCTAATTTATTAAGTAAACATCATGGGTATATAATTTAAGTCCTCCTACATCATGTCCATCATAAATAGGTCATATTGTCTAAAAAAATTGTCCAACATATTTATTTACTTATCTAAACTTTATAATTAAATAAATAATCAATACTTGACAAATTATTATATAATTTATCTATGGCTTGTAAATCCTTGTGTTTTAAATATATGAACATATTTAAAAAATCATCTCACATAACATACATAAATTAAATTCGTGTATGTATCATATGTTTTACATCTTTATTAACTTTAATAAAAAAACCTAGGTGATGATTTAACCTTTACACAATTATACAAACATGGAAATTAAGTATTGAAAAGATAGGGTTGCTAGTAATACCTTAATATGAAGATAGGTGATGATAGTTACACAATCAAAACCCAAGTGTACAACCCTAAACACTTCTACAAAACCCTAATTTTTACCAAGAAACCCTAATTTCCTTTTCACTTGCAAAACCCTTTTAATTTCCAAACCAAGCTTCCAAGGCACCTTGTATATGATTAACAATAACCCTTAAACACTTGTACTAGCTTAGAAATCAAAACTTTGGATTGTATATGGGTTATGAGAGTGAGCTGTGGGCTATAGTGCTCAAGAGAGGTTTTTTGTGCTTTGTTTTTCTTTGAAATGATAAGTGTGTGCATACTAGTTGCTTTATGGGTCCTATTTATAGCATAAACTAGAAGTAAAACCACTTAAGCAATTCTATCAAATGGTTTTGGTGTGGTATTCCTTGTATCCGGTTCATAAGGCTCATAGGGTAAGGTTTTTATGGTTTTTATATTAGTTTAGGGTTGCTTTGTGTAAGAAGTTGTAAGAACAAGTATGGGACAATGTATGGCATGTTCTTCTTTGTGTAAGAATGATAAGATGTAAGCTTGAGCATGCTTCTTTGCCCCACAATTTCAGCCAAAACTACAAGGTGTAAGAGACAAGATTTAGTTGTTAACTTTAGTGTTTAGATCCATTGGATAACAAGTATGATAATTTATTAGTGTTAGTGGAGGTTTAGGGATTTAATTTCAAGTGTATGTGTTACATATGTGCAAAATTCATTTAGGGGCTGAATAGGATAAAGGTTTATGAGATTTTTAAGTATTGTGGGTATTAATAGGTATTTATTGAAGTGTAGGTAGGTTTATGGTTTGCCATGCATGCAAAAGTCTAGTTTTATTGCGTTACGTAACGTTTACGTAACCAATAAAATAAAAGCGTAAAGTTATAAATTACTTATTCCTATAACTTTATAAACATCTTACTTGATGTAAACATTTATTTTTTTCATGCCCGTTTACGTTAAATGATCTACGTGATTTAGCTTAACGATAAAAATTAAAAGCGAACGCGTAAAAGCCTAAAAATAGATAATAGAATAATTGAAGTCATAAATGACCTAAAAATGTGAAATGTTACAGTCTCCTCCCGTTAGAAGAGCTTGTCCCCAAGCTTATGTCGCAACATTGACGAAGGTACGGGTTTAGTAAAGAGGTATGCTTAATTCTTTTGAAAATTGGTCTTCACGGTTCCATGTGAATCGGGACCTCTCCTCAAGTTCCATCAAACTTTAACCAAATGGGGATATGGCTTTGCTTTAACTTTTTGACTTCTCGATGGAATGATTTCTTCGGGTTACTCCATAAAATGAAGCTTTCATCATCATGATAGTCTTTTATTGGAACGGGGGCTAATGGTTTGTCGGAAAACATTTCTTCAAGTTGGATCATGAAATGTATTGTAAACCTGCTACTCTTGGGTAAGATTGCAAGCTTATAAAGCAATGGATCAACCTTTTCCAGCTCCTTAAAAGGTTCCAAACATATCTAGGGTTAACTTCCCCGCTTGCAAACGTACGACCCCTATTCCTCGGTGTAACCTTGAAGCATAACCCTATCCCCAAACATGAAATCCATCGGTTCGCTTCAAATCGGCCATAACTCTTTGTCTGTCAACGAGCGGCTTGCAATTCTTTGCTTGTTCTGAATGGAAATTATCAATTGTCTCTTGGACTATTTCTAGACATGTGAGTTGAACTTGTCCAACCTCGGCCTAATAAACAGGTAAATGACACTTTCGACCGTAAAGTGCTTTAAACGGTGCAACCTTGATGCTAGCGTGATAACTATTGTTGTAAGAAAACAATGGAAAATGTTTAACCCAACCATTTCCAAAGTCGATCACACAAGCACGTAGCATATCCTTAAGATTTTGGATAGTTCTCTCGCTTTGTCCATCAGTTTGTGGATGGTACGCAGTACTCATATCCAAAATAGTACCTAAAGCCTTCTGAAGGTCAGAAATTTGATGCGAATCTAGGGTCATGATCACAAATGATCGAGACAGGTATTCCATGTCTTGTGCCTACCTCCTTTAGGTACATCCTTGCCAACTTCTCCATGGGGCCAGTTTCACTCATTGGTATGAAGATTGCAGATTTCGTAAGTCGGTCAACAATCACCCAAATGGTGTCATAGCCTTGCGATGACTTAGGAAGCTTTGTGATAAAATCCATTGTGATGTTATCCCACTTCCATTGGGGTATCTCGGGTTGTACCAACAAACCTGATGGCCTTTGGTGTTCGGACTTGACCTTAGCACATGTCAAACATTTGATAACATAGGTGGCGATGTCGGCTTTTATTTTAGGCCTCCAATGTAGCTTTTTCATGTCCTAGAACATCTTTTCAGAACCCGGATGGATGGAGTATTTTGATTTGTGGGACTCGTGCATGATCACAGTCCTCAAGTCACCATAACATGGTAACCAACTCCCGCTGTTTAAGCATAAGGTTCCATCGGCCCGCGGCTCCAACTTCTCCTTTGGTATATCCTTCCTGATCATACCTCCTACATCTTTGTTCTTGAGATTCTCTGGTTTCTGTGCTTTAGTCTGAGCATTTAAGATTTGTTTGGGAAGATCCAAACTAATAGTCATAACTAAAGATCAGACTCTTAATGGTTTAATTCATTCTTTCCTGCTCAAAGAATCAGCAACAACATTTGCTTTCCCCGGGTGATAATGAATCTCACAATCGTAATCACTGAGCAACTCTAACCAATGATGTTACCTCATATTTAACTCCTTTTGGTCTAGTATGTTTTGTAGACTCTTATGATCTGTGAACACCGTATACTTGGTTCCATACAAGTAGTGCCTCTAAATCTTTAGAGCAAACACCACTGCACTAAGTTTCAAATCAAGAGTAGTATAATTTTCTCATGAATCTTCAACTGTCGTGACGCATAAGCAATTACCTTCTCGTTTTGCATCAACTCTGCACCCAATTCTTTATGTGACGCATCGCAATAAACAATGAAGTTATCAACTCCTTGAGGGAGAGCTAAGATAGGTGCGCTACATAACTTATTCTTCAATGTCTGAAAAGCTGCTTCCTGCTTGTCACCCCATTCAAAGGCGACTTTCTTCTGAGTAAGTTTGGTCATCAACTTAGCGATTTTTGAAAACCCATCAATGAATCTTCGATAGTATCCAGCAAGACCCAAAAATTGATGAATCTTCGTTGGTGTTTTAGGAGACACCCAATCTTTAATAGATTCGATCTTAGCAGGATCCACGTGAATGCCTTGACAGTCAATCACGTGACCGAGAAATTGTACCGTAGGAATCCAAAATTCACATTTTGAAAACATAGCATATAACTCCTCCTTCTTAAGCAATTCTAGAATTGCCTTAAGGTGTTCTTCATGTTCCTTCTTGTTCTTTGAATAAATTAGTATATCGTCAATAAAGACAATTACAAACTTATCTAAGTATGGTTTGCACACTCGTTTCATGAGGTCCATGAATACCGCAGGTGAATTTGTCAAACCAAATAGCATCACTTGGAACTCGTAATGACCATACCGAGTCCTAAATGCTGTCTTTGGAATATCCTCTTCTCGTACTCTAAGCTGATGATAACCCGACCATAAGTCTATCTTCGAATAAACACTGGATCCTTGTAGCTAGTCAAATAAATCATCAATCCTTGGGAGAGGATAACGATTCTTCACCGTCAGTTTATTTAATTCCTAGTAGTCGATGCACATCCGGAATGATCTGTCCTTCTTTTTGACAAACAAGACCGGAGCTCCCCAAGGTGAGGAACTGGGTCTTATAAAGCCCTTGTCGGATAGCTCTTGCAGTTGCTCCGACAACTCTTTCATTTCGGAAGGAGCCAATCGATAAGGTGCTCGTGCTACAGGTGCAGCACCAGGTACTAAATCGATCTGGAATTCTACTTGTCGAGTCGGTGGAAGACCCGGCAAATCTTCAGGAAATACCTTAGGAAAATCTCGAACGATTGGTACGTCCTCAAGTCGCTTCTCCCCTGACTTGTCTTCAATCTCCTTTGTAGTAACATGTGCCAAAAAGATGATATGTCCTTTCAATAAATATTTATGAGTTTTGGTGCACGAAATGATGTTCAAACGAGTCCCGTTTCCCCGACTGCTTTCGTCACCATGGACAATTAAGGTTTCATTTCCCCAGGGAATACGAACGATCTTCTCGGCACAATCAATGACAGCATGGTACTTTGTCAACCAATCCATACCAACTATGACGTCGAAACTACCAAGTTCTACGGGCATTAAGTTAATGTTGAAGGGATGATCTAAGAAGTTTAATGTACAACCTCGAATGATAGTGTTTATCCCAATTATTTTCCCGTCGGCTAGTTCAACATCGTAATAATGGTCTAATGTAGTTGGTGTGATATCAATTAGGGAGCTAAATGTAGTAGATACAAAACTCCTATCGGCACCAGTATCAAATAGGATAGAAGCATAGCGGATGTTTAGAAGGAACGTACCCATAACGACGTTGGAGTCCGGGTTTGTCCCTAGATTGCCCACCATGTACACTTTCGTTGGGGCATTGCCATTCTCACCTTGATTACCATGGTTTTTATTCTTCAACTTCGGGTAGTCTCTCTTGAAATGCCCATGAACACCACACTCATAGCAAGTGCCAGCATTTTGAGTCGTCCCAAAGTTCCTACGATTGTTATTATTACCATTAGGACCAGAACTCCTACAGTCACGAGCCAGATGGCTGATCTTCTTGCACTTATTACACTTGGGAGCACATGGCCCTTTGTGGTGATAGTTGCATTTTGTACACAAGGGCAATGATCCCGTGTACTCCCTTTTTTCACCAGGCCCAACAGTGTAAGCCCTCCTAGTGTTCTGCCTCTTGTTTTGTTATTGGTGCCCCTGATTGTTTCCAGCATTAAACTCCAACTTCCTCTTTTGCTCAGCTTGTCTTTCAGCAATAGTGAGGACTTTTTGATCCATCTGATCGTTAGCAAACTCAATTGCTTTCTCCATCGTCTTGGGTTGATATGACATTACATTTCCCCGAATCATATCAGGAAGTCCACCAACATATTTCTCAACTTCATCTGATTCCTCGTGGAACATCCTTCCACACATCAGTGCAAGCTCTTGAAAACGCAAAGTGTAACTCGCGACATCAGTACCCTTTACTTTTAGGTTCCAGAGCTCAATTTCCAACTTCTTGATTTCACCCCTTGGGCAGTATTTGACTGTCATCATCTTCTTTAGTGCCTTCCAGTCCATAGCATAAGCAACATCTTGAGTAACAGTCTTCATGTAGGAGTTCCACCATGTCAGAGCATTTCCAAGGAAAGTGCAAGTAGCAAACTTAACTTGGTTCTCCACAGCACAGTTGCTGATATGGAACACTGATTCCATCTTCTCGAACCATTGTGACAACACAACCACTCCTTCAGTACCCTTAAAAGAAAGGGGCTTGCAATTTAGAAAATCCTTGTATGTATACTCACTCGAAGTATGTACTATTCCTCTAATTCCAGTGTCAGAATTGTGGCTTTCGTCGCCCTGACCATTAGTGCTATTTCAAAGAGTTTCATGATTAGCAAGTGTCGCAGACACTCTTGCTTCGATTAGCTGTTCAACAGCAGCAGCAGTCATAAGGATAGCAGTCGTAGCAGCAACAGTCATAGGGGCAGTAGTAGTAGTAGCAACAGCCCTTGCAGTAGTAGAGGATCTCCTTGGTGGCATATTGTTCTAAATCACAACAATATAAAATACGTGAGTTTTCATAAGCATCACAACATGACATGGGTACAACATATATATAACAAGATCACATCACATAGTGATTATATAACATGACTGGGATCACAACACATAACAGAATTGAGATCGACATAACATAATACAACACATTATATATATAACAAGATCACATCACACATTGATTATATAGCATGACTGGGATCATAACACATAACAGAATTGAGATCGTCATGACATAATACAACACATCATATATAACTAGAAAACATACATGATTGTCTAATACAAGAAATGAAAATTACAAATCCTACTGCCATTCTAGATGGGTATAAAACCTATAATACTTAGCCGGATAACATAATGATAGCTATGAATATGACATGAAAATGTAAGCCTAGGCAGAACTACCAGTGCCCTCAGGATCATCTGCATGAGTCTAATCTTTAGCCGGGAGTGCCTGAATTTGTCCTAGAGCCACTGACAAATGTCCCTGTAGTGATGAAATCTGTGCAATCAATGTTGCTGTCAATGACTCCTGTGAAGCGATCCGGTAATCCTGAATCTGGGTGTGAGTCCTATATGCCTGCAACTCATAGTGAACTACCGAACTCAATCCCACTGAATGTGCCCAAGCCTCTCAGAAACTAGAGCCTCCTGATCCAACAATAGTGCAGTCTCATGGTGAAACTACCTATCCTCGATCAATACGTCAACTCTCTGTGATAACTGAGTCTGTCTGTCCTGAGCATCCTCGATTACAGCATAAATATCCTGAGTGTCCTGCTCCTGAACCGCAGCAAGCTCGGTCACTCTAGCATTGACCCCTTCGAGGGTCGTCGGTGCTACCTCCTCAATAGCCTCTGTCGGGTCTACCCAAACATCCTTAATGCCATAGCCAACCTTGGCTCTTTGACGTCTGATCTCAGCATCCATAGTGCTGATGAACCCATAGTCTACTCTATGACCTCCAGTAGGTCTAGGAGCAGCAGTCGAACTCTCCCCTACCTCATACCTCGATGTGGGAGTAGTCAGACATAACCTCTTACGAGGTGGTAACTCGGCCTCGGGAATGTCCTCCCTATGGTCGACTGGTAGTGGTATGGATAGTGAGGCTGGTAATGGTGGTAGTGGTGGTGAAGGAATCTGAGGTAGTGGAGATGACCAAGGTGATAGTAGAGATGGTGGTGGTGATGGTGGTGTAGGTGTGGCGACATACTCAACAATGCATGCCTCCATGGATGGTGACATAGGTGGCTCAAGTCTGACAGTCTTCCGTGCCCTACAGAGACGTGTCTAAGCAAAGGGGACCCTAATCTGAGGCGATCTAGGTGTAGGTGCAGACTCATCAGTCTCAAATGCCTATGTATCCCTAGTTGAGGGAACAGGGTCGACAACGGGTATAGCAGAAGAGTCGGCCGGAGCTAGGTGCTCCTCCTCCTCGTCATCATCCTCGTCCTCAATGGGCTCCTCCTCATTATCAGTATCATCATCATCGTCATCGGAGGGCTCATCATCACCATCCCCTCCATCAACAGGGTAGTCAGCATGAACCTCCTCGGGGTCCTCCTCCGGATCCTCATCCGGATCGGAGTCTGCCACATAGCCTGGTGACAAGGCGGTCGGTGAGGCATCAGCTGGTAGAGGCTGGTCCTTCAAGGGTGCCTTAACAACGGATGGTACTAGGTACTCGGGGTACTCCGGCTCAAGTACGTATGGTACCTCGATAGACGAAGGTGGGTGCTCAAGATCGGGCACACAATCGGGAGACGGTGGGTGCTCAAGTCCTGGCACATAGTCCGAATATGGCGAGGCTACCGGCTGCATAGGGAGTCCATCGTATCCGTATACGATGACTCTGAGGCCAAGTACTCAGGGTACTCTGGTCCTGGCATGTAATCTGGAGAGAGCGATGCCTGCTCTGGCTCCTCAGGGCCAGGCACGTCTAGTCCGCTGTTTATGCCTCTGTGCAGCCTGGGGGTCAGGATCCTAGGTCGGAAGACGTTCTAAACCAAATGTTAGCGGGTCTCCATCGCGATGTTATAGACATATATGTACATCGGATGATGCCGATCCGGAATCCGATGACCATGACTGCTATTGTAACACCTAATCAGAGTTTCATTAGTACATTATATAAGAACCGAATAATAATATACTTAAGTATTATATATTACGTATGAGAAAACCATTGCTAGCCATTATATAACCCACTAATGCAACAAGTGATGTATGAAAGGAATGTCCATTTAAAAATCCCTTTTATGATGCAATGTTTTGAAAAACGGTTTATAGTTAAAGTTAAAAAATTTGGCCTGGTTCTCTATACCTTGGCTCTAGATACCAATCTGTATACCCCCAAATTGGTCGCAGCAAAATAATAAATCTTTGAGGAGGGGAGGGAGCGTTATTCATAGATCAA
The DNA here is from genome assembly GCA_026074375.1 of Tanacetum coccineum. NCBI lineage: Eukaryota > Viridiplantae > Streptophyta > Magnoliopsida > Asterales > Asteraceae > Tanacetum > Tanacetum coccineum. The sequence goes on along the minus strand of BQNB010088234.1, from coordinate 2,929 downwards.
TAGCACAAGATATGAGATACGACCTCCTAAAAGGGAGGTCTTTTGTAATAGATACATGGATTTATTGAAGTTGTTTTAATACAAAGCACATCGGCTTAATTGCTTTATATCAACATTGAAATGACAAGATTTTAGATCATAAAAAATATACCAAGATGTATTGACTCAAATCTTTATGCTGATCCCAAAGAGTATGCCCAATGTATCCTTAAGCACTCGTGCCTCATTGACCTAAAGAAACATGCTTTAATAATCGTCAACAAAAGTTGGTGAATCATAGTTTATGTAAAATGTAATGTAGGACGCAAGATTTTCCCCGTGATAATGCAATAGATGCAAACATCACAAAATGTAATTACGTTTCCCTAAGCTCATGACACTGAAGCTCGACATGTATGAATTGCAATATAAATTGCCAACATTGCTAGTGATGATGTTCTAACCCGCAACATCCTAAATTCGACATGGTATACGTCCATTGTCCGGTAAACCGACACATTAAGTGCTACTCACCCGAACAGGGATGTCAATCCTAAATAGATCTATTTATAACATTCTTTTTATTTCTTTGGGACTCAACAAAAGTAATGATAGTTCATGATAATGGGCTTAGAGGGTTATTCGCTACTTAGGCAAACACGTAATCATGTCAATTGTACACTTGCGCCCAATCGTAAAACAATGCATGTTTCGTAAATCATTGATATAGTAAAACATGGGGCTATGAACTCACCTCGGTAAAGGAAGTGAATGAAATAAATCAAGTGAATGAATCGACAAACGAAATCTGAGTGCAACCTAATTAAATATAGGTCGTATAAGTACCATGTACTTTGAATAACTAATACCACATATAATTCTATATAGTTACATCACCATCTAAAAGTGTTTGTTTAATTTATTAAATTAAACAATTTAATTTGTACTTGTAAAATAAATGTTTATGTATTCGTGTTTGTAAAAATGGTATACTTATCCAACAATTCGTTATTTGCCAAAATAACTGATGTCTTATTGATTATAACTTCCATTATATAATGCGTTCATTATTGAGAAATAATATTTAAAAACGTTATAAATTATCACTTTATTAGTTAAAAAACGTTTAATTCTCTCTGTTTAAATATGTTATTTAATTATATGTGGCTTTGTTTTGGGAATCGTTACTAGTCAAATTTCATATTTGCAATATTTACTCACTAAATGAACAGTAACTTTAAATAATATTTTATAAATTATATAAAATACTTTTATATAATTAATCGTTATAACTTAAAAACGTCGTAACTTATTCGTTTTAATCCCGTTTTCATCGTACTTTACATGTATGGATTCGTATTTGAAAAATCTAATCAAATATTACATTTATTATATTCATATTTACTGTTATGAACAGTAACAGTAAGTGTAGATTTATAAAAATACTTTTTATAAATTTTAATTGTTGAAATCGTATATTTATTGTATCTTATTCGTTTTAATTCGGTTTCTAGTGATTCTTATGTCCATGGCTTCATAATTAAATTTTCTATCATCTAACATGGTCCATGTCCACTGTATGTTTCTGTAAAAAATTAGTTTTTATAAAATTACTTTTATAAAGTCACTTTTGTTTATTTTATTACATAAACATGAAAAAGTCATAACTAGTTCATTATCCATTGGTTTTTCAAGTTTCTTACCTTTTTAGAATCCTTACAATATCTTTACAGAAAAATACAAAAGAAATATCTCAGATTCAAAATCATATAGTTTTTATAAACTTTGTTTTATAAAAACACTTGTATACGGATAATCTCGTAAAAATCATAACTCCTTCGTTATTTATCGGATTTTCAAGTTTCTTATATGCTTACGATCCTTATGAGATGCACTATTTTTATAAAATATAAAATAAAATGTCAATTAGTTCGAATGAACAGTATCATATAAAAGATTAATTAACTCATTTTATACAATTTTAAACTTTATAAAATTACCACAAGTCTTCTAATTTATAAATTAACATCTATGGTATATAAATTAAGTCTTGTACACTTTATTTACTTATTTATTTACTTATCTAAACTTTATAATTAAATAAATAATCATAACTTGACAAATAATTATATAAACTATCCATTGCTTGTAAATCCTTGTTTTAAACATATTAACATATTTTAAACACCATCTTAATCACAAGAAAAGTAAATTCGTGTATGTATATATATGATTTCACTTTATAAACTTCAATAAGAAAACCTAGGTGATGATTTAACTATACACAATTATATAAAACATAAAATTAAATTATTGAAAAGATTAGGGTTCTTAGAAGACCTTAATGAAGATGAGTGATGATAATACACAAGAAAGACCCAAGTATATAACCCTAATTACTTCTACAAAATCCTAATTTTTACCAAGAAACCCTAATTTCCTTTTCACTTGCAAAACCCTTTTAATTACCAACCCAAGCTTCCAAAACTCTTTGATACACCTTAGATATGATAGGTAACAACCCTTGAACACTTGTACTAGCTTAGAAATCAAAACTATGAATTGTATGTGAGAGTGAGGGTGAACCTTGGGCTATAGTGCTCAAGAGAGGGTTTTTGTGCTTATCATTTCCAAAGACATAACTTTGAAAATATATTCAAAACCTTACAAGTCATAAATTTAATTAACGTTTGTCGTGCTTATCATTTCCAGATATTAAACAAAATGCTTAAAACCGATTATGTTATAACCATTGTATCATTCATCATCAATGTGCTTCTAAAAATCTTGTCCCGAATCTATATCGTACCACAATACTAGGGAGCTTCATATTAAGAGGTTTCATCTTGGTATTACGTTCTGACTGAGCTGTTGGGTTTACGATTTAAAGTGCCCTAGCTCCTCAAACGTTTACTGAATGACTTCTGAAATATGATGGCCCGAACGGTGA
>BQNB010088233.1:5207-23447 GCA_026074375.1 Tanacetum coccineum | reverse complement strand
ATATTTGGCAGTTTTTGTCTGTTTTTGGTCATTTAAGCTCGTTTTTAGGGGTAAAAGATATGTGTAATTACGCACTTATCAGTGTGTGTGTGTGTGTGTGTGTGTGTGTGTGTGTGTGTGTGTGTGTGAGTCTTACCACTTACCTAACGTTGCCTATGCTCTCCCTCGTATAGATAATGCCGCTAAGAATGAGGACCTGAAGTGCTGGCCGGCCTGCTGCCGAATCATTAGGAGGGGGAACGCGTGAACAGGTTGGGTAAAGGTGGAAAGGGGTAGAAGACCTAGGGAAGGAAATGATGAGCGTGTTGATGATTTGAATGGTCAAGGAAATGACCAAGGTATGAGAGCTAATGGGGGTGTAGAGGGAGTCAATAGGAATGTAGAGGGAGCCAATGAGGGAGCACCCGACTTCTCGACAATCTTTGCCTAATAATTACAGAACCTCTTACCTGCCATGTTGGCTCAGGTTAGTAACCGAGGAAATGTTGGAAATCAAAATGGTAATGTGGTTAATGAGAATGTTTGAGAGAACGTTGGGGATGTGATAGTGAATGGCAAGAGGGTAGGTTGTTCATATAAGGAGTTCTTAGCCTGTAACCCTAAGGGATATGATGGTAAGGGAGGTGCTGTAGTTCTTACTCGTTGGATTGAGAAAATAAAGTCTGTGCATGATATGAGTGGTTGTAGTATTAACCAAAAAGTGAAATACACTGCTGGTTCATTTGTGGGTAAGGCTTTAACGTGGTGGAACTCTCAGATCCGCACGCTAAGCCGGGAAGTTGCTGTTAGTATGTCATGGAATGACTTTAAGTTTATGATGTTACAAGAGTTTTGTCCTAGTCATGAGATGCAAAAGTTAGAAACTGAGTTGTGGAATCACGCCATGGTCGGGGCTGGCCATGCTGCGTATACTGATAGGTTTCATGAGTTGGCTAGGTTAGTTCCACATTTGGTAACTCCTGAGAGTAGGATGATTAAGAGTTGTGTGTATGGCCTTGCTCCACAGATCCGTAGGATGGTGGCAGCAACAGAGCCAAAGACTATACAGAAGGTTGTGCATATTTCTGGTGCACTGACCAATGAGGCTGTTAGGAATGGATCAATTAAGAAGGTTGAGAAAAGAGGAAATGTGGGGGAACCTAGTAAGGATAAGAATGGTAGAGATGATAATAAGAGGACTAGGACTGGGAATGATTTTGCTACTACTGTAAACCCTATAGGAAGAGAAAATACATGTACTTGGCCTAAGTGTACCACCTGCAACTCCTACCATGCACCCGGAGGGCCGTATCGCATATGCTTCAACTTTAACCGCCTGGGTCAGTTGGCAAGGGATTGTAGAAGTGTGCCGAGGAATGTGAATCCTATCAATGCTAGAAACCCAAATGTTATGGCATGTTATGAGTGTGATAGTACCGACCATGTCAGGTCTGCTTGTCCTAGGTGGAATAGGGCACAAGGACCAGGAGAAAATTACCCAAATCAAGTTGCTGCTAATAATGGGGTCCAGGGTCGTGGAAACCAAGGGAACCAGGCTAGGGGTAGGGCATTCATGTTGGGAGCAGAGGAAGCTCGCCAGGATCTGAACATTGGGACATGTACGTTTACTTTGAACAATCACTTTGCCACTACCTTATTTGACTTTGGTTTCGATTATAGTTTTGTTTCCACTACTTTCATACCTCTGTTAGGATTAGAACCCAACGATTTAGGTTTCAGATATGAGATTGAGATAGCTAGCGGGCAGCTAGTAGAGATTGATAAGGTCATTAAGGGTTGCAAACTAGAAATCGAGGGTCATGTCTTTGACATTGATTTGATACCTTTTGGGCATGGAAGTTTTGATGTGATTATAGGTATGGACTGGTTGTCTAATAAAAAGGCTGAAATAGTTTGCCATGAGAAGGTGGTGAGGATACCACTACCGGATGGCAAGGTGCTTAGAGTAGTAGGAGAGAGACCGGAAGAGAAAGCGAGATTTTTGATGGGTGTTAAGAAATAAGAAGAGATTGTTGTGGTTAGAGATATTCCTGAGGTATTCCCGGATGACCTATCTGGATTACCACCTATTCGGGAAATTGAGTTAACCCTTGGAGCAACGCCGGTAGCAAAGTCTCCTTTTCGTTTGGCACCTTCTGAATTAGAGGAGTTGTCAGGAAAACTCAAGGAACTCCAAGAAAGACAGCCCAGGTTCCCCCCCCGCCCCCTCCTTTTGAAAATGGAGGAGTTGGCTGGACAACCAAGAACTCAAGAACAAAGGGTTTCATTTCGACCAAGTTCGTCACCTGGGGAGCGCCGGTATAGTTTGTTAAAAAAAGATGGTTTAAATTAGGAGTGTATAGATTTAGAGATTGAACAAGTTGACTGTTAAGAATCGTTATCCACTTCCTAGAATTGATGATCTATTTGATCAACTGCAAGAGTCACAGTTTTTCTCAAAGATAGATCTTAGGTCTGGATACCATCAGCTGAGAGTGCATGAGGATGACATTCCAAAGACTGCGTTTAGAACCTGTTATGGACATTTCGAGTTCACTGTAATGCCCTTTGGTCTGACTAATGCACCAACAATATTTATGGATTTGATGAATAGAGTTTATAGGCCGTATCTTGATAAGTTTGTGATAGTGTTTATAGACGATATCTTAATCTACTCTAAGACTCAAGAGGAGCATGTAGAACACTTATGGTTAGTCTTGGGACTAGTGCTTAAAAAGGAGAAACTGTATGCTAATTTTTTCTAAGTGTGAATACTGCTAAGAGAAGTGCAGTTTTTTAGGCATTTAAAAATGAGTAATGGGATTTCATGTAGACCCTAGTAAAGAGTGAAGATGTTAAGAAATGGAAAGCCCCCCAGAACTCCTACTGAGGTTGTGTTCGATCTTAGGATAGGCTGGAAGTACCGTAGTTCATTGAGAACTTTTCTAAGATAGCTAAGTCTCTTACTATCTTGACTCAAAAGTGTAAGACTTTCAATTGGGGTGAGGAACAAGAATTGGCATTTCAAACCTTTGAAGGATAAGTTGTGTAATGCGCCTGTTCTAGCTCTCCCTGATGGACCGGAAGACTTTGTGTATACATTGTGATGCGTCCAAGATAGGACTAGGCTGTGTGTTAATGTAAAGAGGTAAAGTGATAGCCTATGCGTCTAGGCAGTTGAAAATTCATGAGAAGATTATACTACCCATGATTTATAGTTGGTGCAGTTTTGTTTGCACTAAATCTAATAGACAAGTATCTGTATGGGACAAAGAGTGTCATCTATATAGATCATAAGAGTCTTCAGCATATCTTTAGTCAGAAAGAGTTAAATATGCGACTTATCGCTGTATATGAGTTGTTTATGATTATGAATGTGAAATCCCGCTACCATCCTGGTAGAGCGAATGTGTGGTTTGATATCCCCAAGTAGGAAGGAAATTAGTAAGCCTAAGAAGAGTTATATCTAATGAATATAATCCTTCAGTCGAGTATCAAGGATAGGATACTGGCGGCTCAGAAGGAGGTTTTGGATAAGTTTGCAGCTTTGCAAAAAAGTTTGGATGAGATGATAGAACAGAGAAATGATGGAACTTTGTACTACCTGGATCGAATATGGGTACCTTTGAAGGGTGAGGTGAGAAACCCTGATAATGGATGAGAGCTCCATAAGTCAAGAAAACCTGTACACCCAGGAGCTGATAAGATGTATTATGATTTGAGAGATAGGTATTGGTGGCCTGGAATGAAAAAGGATATAGCTGAGTATGTTGGTAAGTGTTTAACTTGTTTGAAGGTTAAAACTAAGCATCAAAGGCCATCTGGCTTGCTCCAGCAACCTGAGAATTCCCTTAATGGAAGACCTGGGAAGGAAGTTATGGATTTTGTGACTAAGTTGCCTAGGACTAGTAGTGGGCATGACACAATTTGGGTCATTATGGACCGATTGACTAAGTCTGCTCATTTTATACTTATGTGTAAGGATTATAAGATGGAAAAGTTGGCTAGATTATATTTGAATGAGATAGTTTCTAGACATGGTGTACCGATCTCGATTATATCAGATCGTGATAGTCATTTCACATCAAGGTTTTGGCAGTCAATGCAAGAGCATTAGGACACCTTTAGACAAGATAACGGCTTATCACCCTCAGACCGATGGTCAAGTGAGTGTACTATTCAGACTTTTGAAGACATGCTTAGAGCGTGCGGCCTAGACTTCGGAGGAAGTTGGGACGTTCATCTTCCGTTGGTTGAGTTTTCGTATAACAATTATCATGCTAGTTTGAGATGTGCTCCGTTTGTGGCATTGTATGGTAGGACCTGAGTTAGTGCAAGAGACTATTGATAAGATCACACAGATTAAGGATAGACATAAACGCGTGAATCGTCCAGAAAAGTAATCTGTAAGAGGAGGAAGCCTCTAGAGTTTAGTGTAGGTGACTATGTCTTAGCTCAAAGTGTTGCCTTGGAAAGGTGTGGTACGCTTTGGGAAGAAAGAGAAGTTAGCACCTAGGTTTGTTGGATCGTTTGAGATTATTGAGAAAGTAGGCCTTGTGGCCTATCGATTAGATTTGCCTGAGGAATTGAATGGTGTTCATGACACGTTTCACGTGTCGAACCTTAAGAAAGTGTTTGCAAATCAACCGCTGAAATTCTTTGGATGAGATTCGAGTTAATGCTAAAGATGAATTTTTGTGGAAAACCGTGGAAGAACTTCGGCTAGAAGGAGTGTAAAGAAGTGTAAGCGAGAGGATTGCCATCGTCAAGGTTCGGTGGAATTCAAAACGTGGTCCTGAATTCACGTGGGAACGTGAAGATCAGATGAAATTAAAGTACCCCCCTATTAGTTTAGTAAAATGTTAGTAGTTTGAATTTCGGGAACGATTTCTTTTTAAGGTGGTATAATGTAACCTATGCCCATTTTGTGTTTCTGAAATTTCATTAATAAGTCCTTTGGACTATTATGACTTATGTCAGATTATTCAGATGTTTGTATCGTGTAACAGGTGATGATTTTAATAAGATATTGTGAAGATTTATGGTTTATCTTTGTGTTTAACAAATCCCTTTTGGGAAGGTGATATTGATGATATGTTGTATTCCGAGTGGTTTGAACCCCGTGAATTTTGAGAATACCGAAAAACGAGTATTGACACGTCTTAATGTCCAAATTGAGTTTTTGAAGGGTGTATAGGTGAAATTATGTCCGTGTGAATACTCTAGGATTTAATGGAAAAGTATTTTAAAGTGAATAATAAATGCTAATTAACTGGTGTAAACTTTTACGGTTGAGTTTTAAGAGTATTTAAGTGATTTCGACACAAAAGAAAGACACGGGACCCTTTGATCCCATATCCCCAATCAATAGTCAAAGAGGGGGCAAGGAGGCTTATTTTTCGGCCTTTTTGTCTAGAGATGCTTTGTATACACGTAAGTTTCTTTCTTTTAGTTTTGATTCTCAAAATGTCCATTTTCATTAAAAAAAATAAAAACACACATTTTAAGAGTTGTGAGTGTGTGTTCGTGCCGGACTTCACCTAACAAAAAACACCATAAATTTTCAGTTTGATCAAGAAGAACATGAAGACATAAATAATTGTGGAGGGTTGATTCTATGTTGGTTATTCAGTAAACAACGGTTGGGTTCCCGGTTCGTGTCGAAATCTACAAAATTTGAAGATTTCTTCTTGTAATTTTCAAATTTAAATTTCCGTTTGTCCTTTTTGGGTTTATTTGATGCATAGATATAGTTGTACAAGTTGATGCGTTATGAAATCGGATTTTTGAAAGCGAAATGAATAAAAAGGGTGATGTTTGGTTCGTGAATAGTAAAAAGGAAAAAGAGGGATTTTGTAGTTTTGATGTTGTGGTCGTGATGGTTGAATAATATACGTTGCTAGATAGCTTATTTTTGATATTAGCTTGTATAGCTTATTTTGAGCTTATTTCGTGGCTTATATGGGCTTATAAGCCCACGTCACTTGTCAAAATCACTAGGGAAGTGATTTTTTGATTATTTTTGTGTTATGACGTATGTTGTGGACTAATTTTGAGGCTTATGGTAGTAATCAAATGCGATACGGTCTCTTTATAGCTATTTCGCGCCAAATATACAGTATTTTGTAGTTTATGGACTCACTTCACTGCCTAATAAGTCTATTTAAGTCCGCGCTTAATGGTGAGGGCTTAATTGTGGTACCGGATTATTTCTACATATAAGTATATACTTATAGTAGTGTAGAAGGACTATGGTGGGGACTTGGAATTCCGTATTTGGACTTATAGAATGTCATAATGGACCCTTGTTGGCCTTAAGCCCAAAAAGCGATATGTAGTATTAGTGAAGAATTTGACGGGACCTTGAAAGTGGAAATTTAGTATAAAAAGTGATATTGAAATGATGTTTTGGAGAAAAGTGCTGGTATTTTTAAAGATAAGATTTTGGAATTTTGTCGAAAAAGTGTCCCGAATTTGTAAAATTGGAAAATAAGGATTGAAGACCTTGAAAACGTTTGAATAAACGATGGTCCAAGATGAAATTTCGTAATAGGTTTTAACTTATAATTTGATTCTTAAAAACATGATTTTTAATTTTAAATAATAAAATAATATTTAATTATTTTATTTATTTAATAAATTCACTAAAAGACGAAAAATATATTTTTTCTTGAAACTTCTCAAATGTGTTTATTATGAGTAAACATTTCATTTTCAACCGTATAATGATTATTTTGAAGTGTCTAAGGTTTACCGAATGGACTTGTGAGATATATTTATAATTATTAATTATAAGTCTTTATTCATATGTACTTATCAATTTTCTCTAAATAGTAATAAGTATGTATTATCGGGGAATGAGATTGATATGATTGTGAGATAAGGTCTTCACCAACTCACACTAAACTGTTTTGGGTAATGTAAAAACGCGTACTAAAAAACTCATAGCAACATACTTGAAGATTGTTTTTGAAATTTGGATGATTAAATTGGGTGACATTAACTGTGACATGTTCGTGTGAGGGAGGGCGTCGTATGCATTTGCTTGTGTGAATAATGAGTTGGTTTCTAAATACTTGCTTGAGGTGAGTTCATCTAGCCCCCACTTTTACTGTTTTTTCCCCGTTGGGGGAAAATATACTCATGGTTTTTAAAATGTTTTGAATTGAATTTGATGCGAAATTGTGTTTTTTTTTTTTGGACTAGTTTATGTTGCTTATGACTGCTATGTGAATATATGTGTTGTATGATTATGTATTGGGAGCGGATGGGTACGACCTAACCAGTATGTTGTGATTTTATTGGAAGCGGTATGGGTACGCTACCCAGAGTTGTGTGTGGTCCTTGCCCCTAATTTTTAGTGCTCAGTTAGGGTAGGCCCTTAGGTAGCGTAATGACATATTGTGGTTGACTAGCGGATGCTAATTGTCTAGATTGTAGCAGTATATTAACTGTCATATAGCAATATTGTCCACTGTTGAAATATAGGCACAACTTTTGGGGTTAAAGGTCCAAACCACCGAGCTTACCAACATTATTGTTTGAACGTTTTTTTTTCGAGTAATCAATTTCTGGTGAAGTGAAAGAAAGTAGTTTGGAGATTGATAGCAGACTTAGAGAGTATCCAAGTGGAATTTTGTTTGATGGTCCTTACTTAGTTTTGTTTGATTCTAATTTTTGGATGTTTTGGATTCTGTTTGGATTATGGTCCTCCGCCCCCCCCCCCCCCCCCCCCCTGTGAGGGCCAAGTTGAATAATTGTAAGAGATTGTGGATTTTAGTTGCGATTTGGGACATCACTTGAGTTTGTTCAAGGTTGATGGTCTTCATAGCACTTGGAGTTTATGTAATATAGTTTTCTCTATTTTGTAACTTGTGTTATGATTGATCATTATGTTGCATTCTGTGAGTCCCAAACTGAATAGATCTCTGTAGCCTATAAAGGATGATAGCCAAGATGTATAAATACAGTTTGACTATGTAGAAACACTGTCTAGATAATAACTATGTTGATAATTGCGGTACGATCTAACTCAAGTACAAAGAAGAACAATGAAAACTAAAATAATAATTTCCTATAATCTGCTTTTTTTGGTGCCTTTTGCCTTGGTCAAGGGCATTCGGTTAGGATCTGTATTAGGGTTGCTATATAAGTATATACTAAGCCACGAACCACATATCTCTTAAACGGTACTAACTATTTTGTACTGGCGGTATAAACTAATGCTAACAGTACTAACTATAACTGTCGGTACTATCTATTACAACTAGCGGTACTAAGTCAGGAAAGCATAATTCCCAACAATCCTCCCCTAAACATGTTTGTTGAACTTGTTTAACTTCATGTTTCTCTGATGTAGATATCTTGAACTTTTATGAAGGATGTATTCAAACACTCTGCCAAATCTTTGACTCAATCTGAAATAAACTTAAGTACCTTTGATCCTTTCTGTATCATTCTTGGATCTTTACTTTTGATGATATTGAATTCTTGTACCGTTATCTTGATCACTTAGCAGCTTACTATCCTTGTCTTCTCAAGTATATGTCTTATCTGCAACACAGCTACATCTTTTCTGCAACAATCCAACTAAGTCGGCTTTGTAGTTTTTGGCAAACTACTAGCCATTAACGGTTTTGATGTTCCTTTACCAGTAGCCGTTTGCTCTGGGATAACCAATTCTTTATTGTAAATAACAAGGTGAATTGAGAACCTTATAGTTTTGAGTAAACTATCAACTATCAACGGATTTGATTTGTCTTTATAAAAAACAGTTTACTTTTGGACTAGTCGATGCTTCATTGCCATAACATGGTGCATTGATAACCATATAGTTTTTAGCAAACTATCAGCTATTAACAGATTTGATTTGTCTTTACCAGGAACTGTTTGATCCTGGACTAGCCAACTCTTTACTGTGAAGCAAGGTGAGTTGTGAACCATATAATTTTTGGTAAATTGTCAACCATAAAAAAATTTGAGAAGTCTTTACCATAAGCCGTTTGCTTATGGACTAGCCAGTTCTTATGTCTGTTAAACATGGTGAACTGATGACCATTTGTTGTGTGGTTTTGAAACCAACACTCAAAGATCATCCTCATCTCCATCAGAGTCTTCAGGTTCCAACTCTGCATTTAATTTCTTGACAAATCTAATTAACTCCAATGCCATAGTACTGTCTTCTTCAGATTCCAACTTCAATGCTAGCATTTGCAACATTACTTTCTTTCTCAAAGGATACTTTATCTCAACAAGCTTATGAATGACTAATCCAGCCTCAGTCATCAAAGTATGTACCCCTAAAGAACCATGTAGCTTCCAACTTACTACATTCCAATCTTGTTGTGAGTTCCAAATGTGAGTCCCTTAAACTTCTTGATTTTCAATTCAGCATGTTTGTAGTTTCCCACATGCTTCAAGTAGGTCATCATTTGATTTCTGAGTTGATTCTTGGTTGGTGGTTTATTCCTTATAGCTTCTGATCTTTGTTGAGCAAGGAACTTTCTTTGAGCAGCAATTGTATCATGAAGGAACTTAGCTCTTTCTTCTATTGTGAATTGCTCTCTTTCTTTTCTTGAAGTTTCTCAGCAAGAAGCCTATCTGCCTCAATCCTTGCCTTTATATCATCAAAGTCTTTTATAAGTTCTTCATTTGCAGCTTGTTCTTCAGCTACTCTGTTTCTTTCCTCTTCTTCTTCCCACTCTTCTTGCACTTTCCTAGCCAACTCTTCATCTCTTTCAAGCTGCTTAAACTTCTTCTCAGCTTGAGGAATACCATCAGATTCACTTTCAGATTCATCCTCCTCTTCAATCTTCTTCTTCCCTTTGTCTTTTGGATCAATCTTTGGAAGAGGCTTTAATGTGAGAAGTGATCTTGTAGAAGTAGGCCTAGGTCTATCAGTTTCTTCAACATCCTTCAACTCTACACCTTTCTCTTTTTCTTTAGAAACAGCTTTGGCTTGACTCATGTTGAGGAGAACTTTAGCTATTGTTTCATCATCTCCAAACATCATAGAAGTGGGTGTTTGAGTGGATGTTTGAGTGGCTTGAGTAACAATTTCATCCTTAGTTTGATCTTCAGTACCTTGTATTTGCCCATCATTACTTTCAACTTTCTCTTCAGTACCTTCTCTTTGTTCTTCAGTACCTTCAAAGATCTCTTCAGTACCTTCTCTTTGCTCTTTAGCACCTTCAAAGATCTCTTCAGTACCTTCATTGTGCTCTTCAGTACCTTCAACTTGTTCATCGGTACCTTCTCTTTGCCTGTCAGTACTAACTTTGGATCCGTCAGTACTAACTATTGGTCTGTCAGTACTAACTTTCTCAAAGTCGGTACTAACTCTTGGTCTGTCAGTACTAACTTTCTCAAAGTCGGTACTAACTCCTTCTTTGTCAGTACTAACTACATCTTCAGTACTAAGTCTAACTTCAACAAACTCCTTGTCTTCATCCACCATTTCTCTTGTCCTCTCTTCACTTTGAGCATTTTCTGTTTCCATGTGATCAATCTTATCTTCAGGCATTACATCAAACAGAGGTACCTCACTAGGTTGAGCAGAAGATGAGTCAGGCAGTGACTCATTTGGGACTTCACTAGTGGGAGCAGGAGAGGGTGATGGTTGTTCATCAGATAGTCTTTCCGCATTAGATCATAAGACCTGACCATGTATGACCTTCAATGTAACTCCTCATAAAACTATATTACCAAACCTCAACATCCTTGAAGCTCACACGTAAGACAATCAATTAAGAAACATCAAAGCGCGGAAAAAGAACCTACTACGAAGGATGCCAATATCATTTTACACATCTCGTCCTGATGGGCAACTCGAGTTATAATCAAAATCTAAGTTGGTTCTTCACGCATCTTTTGGATCGTATGAAAGCAGAACTGTCTATCATGCTGAGTCTCAAGCATCTAAATCAAAAGTCATCTTCACACTTTTGGGTACGCTAGGATTCTCGATCTAACAATAATGTACCAAATGATCAAAAGAAACTCATTGGTGGTCTAACTATATCATGAAGGCTAATCATCGCATATGATGTTCTGAGCATAATGTACCTATGACCAGTGTTCCTAAGACGTCAAGGCGCAAACTGTTAGATAAGCTATCAAATTCTCGGCGTATCTACTTGGTATATACTTACTCATTACCCAGAGATATCCTATGGGAAACTACGGTAAAGAATAAATAAAGGACATTCGTTACAAAACTTCCCAAAACGATCAACACTGACATTGACACAGACTACTAACTTAGTACATTAGTCGATTGCCCTTACAAAAACGTCCAGCATATTCATTTACCTACCTCAAGAGACAGATAGTATGTAAACCCTTACCAAAGTTATAACATCAAAACAAATAGGTCATCCCACTCCGGCATGGTGTTAAAAAACATCCCTTATCATTCCTCAGTGGATCGGTGATAGTTCATTTCATATCTTAGATTCTGGCATCATTACAAGAAATGCATTAGTAACTACAATTGGACATGGCAGTACAGACATACATCACGAAAACCAATGAACCAAAGTGACATACAAACCACTCAAACACTTCGAAGAGCATGAAGAAATGTTGGCAATCGATGCCTATGACATAAAGACATTGAAAAGATTGGCAAAGACATTCTACCATTGGTTGAATCTCTTACAATAACAGTTAATCATGGCAGTATTAAAGGCAGCAACCATTGAGAGAGGCACTCTATGTCGATTAGAAGGTGCAGATCTACCTCGGTTTAGCTGGGCCAAATGTTGGAGTATGTATACGTTACTAGGACCAGAAATAATCTTCATGAAAATACCACTGAGAGAAGGAAAAATAGTGCAGAGCAAAATTACAAAAATGCTTGCAAGCTGCAAGAGATCGGACTAAAGAAGTTACGCCAACCACATAAGAGGCGAAAGGGCCTTGAATTTTCAAGTTCTGGAGATCGTGTCAGTTTATGTTAGACAAAAGTATCACTTCGTAAAGTGTGTCAATACCAATTCAGATAAACAAACGGAAAGCTTATCCCAACGAGGTATAATTGGGGCAACCATTTATGATTCTTAAAAGAGTCGAGATCCAAAGTGACAAGTCTAAACTAGAGCTTTCCTGAAGAGCTCAAAGGAATGTGCCACGAATACTGTATCCACGTCTATCAATAATCTTAAAGAAAATGCTTATATCTATGAATCTCTTCGTCATTCCAACAAAAGTGCTTCGGCTCGATGACTAATACTAGCAGCTTTGTGAGCAGGAACAGTAGAAGTTGTGGGAATCGACGACTATACATTCACTTCATCTACTCTACAGAACACGAATCTTGGCTTAAGTCTAGATCCCTATCCTTCAGTAAGAATCCAATTAAGACTGTATTGTTGTCATGCATAAACTCCAAAGAAGCTGTAAGGCACCTCGATTGTGTTTGAGTAGGTGTTATGAGTGGGCTGTAGAGACATTGACGATGAGGATTATCAATCGACTCATAGTTTATGGAATATTCGTATCTCACATAACCCGTTTTATCGCTCATTATCCTCATCACGATCATACTTTTCACACGCTATCTCTTCAGAATATCGTCTAATATTCTAGTACAGCTTCTCTTTGGCATCATTCTCAGGATATGCACTTTAGCTTATTCTTCTTGTCATTATGGTACACACACAATCTGTCCGACTTATGGAGTATATGAATTAGGGGTTGTGGGGGTGGGGGGGGGGGGGGGGTTCTTTGCAATGTAATACACATGGCGGTGAAGGCATAGTAGGTGTGGCTGGGGGGGGGGGGGAGTTGTTTGGGGGTAAAGATTAACACACACACAGTGACACAAACACACAGGGGGGTGTTGTGGTGGTATTTTTTTTTTGCATTTATCTCATAATGCTAATGTGAGGAAGTTGTGGGATTTTTTATTTGGTAGAATAGATTTTGAGTTTGTAAAAGTTGAGTGATGGGGGGTTTGTTGGTTTATTGTTGTGTTTTGTATATTGGTTATGGGTTGGTTATGTGTATGTTGGGTGAGGGGGTGTGGTGGGTGGTGGTGGTATGGGTGTGTTGTGGGGGTTGTAGTGTATGGGTTGGTTGGGGTATTGGGGGAGGTGGAGTTGTTATGTGTCTTGTGAGTGATTTGTTTTGATTGTGGGTTGTTTTTTTAGTGTAATGTAGTATGAGGGTTGAGATGTGTTGATATTGAGGTTATTGTATAGGAGTTGATGGTAGATCAATAGGAGAAGGATGTCTGTTAAATGAGGGGGATTGTTAGATGTATAGAGGTCTTGAGGGATGGTGAGAAAAGTTGTATATTGATTGGGTATTGAGGACTGAGACATGTTGTTAGGTCGTTGAGTCAGATGATTTTGTGGATTGAATTTGGAGTTTATGACATAAGTTTTGTGGGATGAGGTAAGACGTGAGTTATAGATGTAGAATGTAAGGGATGTATAGGGTTGATCGGGATGAATGGAGTATCTATGAATTGATGATTATGGTGATACGATTTGGTGAATTATTGTGAGAGGGTATTGGTGATAAGGTTTATATATGAAGACAAAACGTTGGACGTTGAGGTGGTTTGACAGAGGATATGAGATGGGGATAGCAAGTTTGAACGTTGACAGTGTCGATGTTAAAGTGTAGGTAAGGTTGGAAGTGATTTAGAGATTTGTTATATAGGAGACGGTATCTGCAGATTTTTATTTTAAATTTAAGTTGGGTTAGTTGATAGTTTTTAGTTTAAGATATTTTAAGTTTAATTTTTATTTGAATTTTAAGTTTGAATTTGAATTTAGATTTGATTCATTTTAATAAATAATGATGATTAAATGATAATTTAATTTTGAATATGTTTATTATTTTAAATTAAAATGATTTAATGAAGTTAAATGATTATAAACCAGATTAGATAATTTGTTAGATTTGAAATTGAAATAAATGTTTACAACAAAAATAGATTACAAGCAAATCAAGAGAGGCTCCTCATATGACTCACACACAGTATCTAACAAGCACTTCCATCAACTCCTTGTAAGCTACATGTAAACAAAACACCTCCTTGTCCTTATCTTTCTATTAATGTGGCTCTAGTCCAAATACCGAGTCCTGTTCCACACCTCATGCTAGTTCTAGCATTTCTTACATCATACTTACTAGACAGACCCTTCTTAGGTCACCTAACATATCCTTGACAATATCAAAACTCAAAACTTAAGCACCAGGTGTTCTCACCGCGTAAAATACACGAACAAATCACACCCTTTTATTACATTACCCACACATGTCATCGCATACCCTCAAATGGAATTCTAACCTTTCCATAGCAGCAATAGAAGATCAAGAGAAGTCCCTAAGCTCATAGTAGAAGCCAAGAATCAAGAAAAACGAAGCCTTGAAGTCGTTACTAGGCGTACAAACCTGAAAACCCCATTTTGACCCATTTTAGCTCAAGTAAGCCTAAGATCTTGTTCCATAAGCTTATATTATGTACAATAATGTTCATAATACTCTTAAGATCATTTATGAACTCTTTTTTGAAGCTTTGAATCCTCAAACCCATGTGTTTTTAATTAAAACCCTAAAAATGACCCGTTTTGATTTTCTAGCTAACGAATCATTTTTCTAAACTTTTGTTACATTAAAACATCTTATTTTAGCTTATACTAATAAGCTATAACCTGCAAATATAATTTGGAATCTTAAAATAACCTTGCATGGCTTTTGGACTTGTTATTGCTAAAAGTTTCCCATGCATAGGGGTATATATCGTAACTTTCTGAAATTAATAACTAAAGGGCTAAAAATGTCATTTTCTAAAGTTTATAACTATATAGACCTTCAATTTAACAAGTTTCAAGTTAAAGGTTTAATGATATATAAACTTTTTATAGTAAAGTACTAAGACTTGTAAAAAGTTTATAAACCAAGGGTATAAATGCCAATTTGCAAACACTTATTAAAATATTATATTTTTATATAATTATAAAATAATATATAAATTATTCTAGCTTTTGAAGAACATTATAAATTATAAAGCATCACATAACATAGGAGGCTTCATGTAAGGGATTTCATTTGGTTATAGTACATTTGACAGAGTTTTGCTGGATTTACGATTTAAAGTGTCCTGAGCTCCTCAAAACTTTTACACATACATATTGAAATTAAGATGGCTGAACAGTAATATGAACGATAATTCCAACTAAATCCAATCAAGAATGATATTTCATAATGACATAAACATATTCAAACAAACTAAGACTTGACATAATACCTCAGTTGTGTGACAGAAGATTTTACTTTCATTTTTCATATACTTTGCCATCAACGATTTCCTTTACTATTAAGGTGAGTTCATAGCCTCGCATTCAATCTTTTAAATGTTTTATAAACCCGTAAGGGGGGTACATGCTATAAACCATGAATGCAAGTATTTTTCTGTATGTTATCCTAATACATTATTGCCTAAGTCCTTACTTTTGCCATTAAGTCCCCACTATCATGAACTGTTAATTACTCGTCGGGGTAAGCGTCGAATGCTGTGAGATAGATTCTATTTTGGACTTGAATCCCCGATGGTGTAATATATTGTCGGTAGACCAATATCACATTATAAATGCACACATTTGAATAACTTTGCGGGTGTTTTGGCAAAGACACCCGTTGGGGTAATTATTTGTGGTTATTGATTAACCTAAGGCTTCGGTGTCATGAGCTTTGGGCAATAATATTATTTTCCATGATAATTGTACATGCGACTTGCAATTATTACAAACTATGGGTGTATAACAACGTAACCCACTATGACTTGTATTCAAATACTTTACTTAAACCTATGAATTTCACTCAACCTTTGTGTTGACTTTTTAGCATGTTTATCTCAGGTAATTAAGCAACTTAAGGCACGGAGTGACACGGACTTGAAGATAGCTAAACTGTTATCATTCAAACTTTATGTTTTCGGGTAGATTTTGGGACCTCACTTTTTGTAAAAACTCTGATGAATAAATGAATGATAACTTATCTTTTAAAAAGCGACTCATTATGATATTGGTTTGTCTATTCTTATGATGTTGGTATCGTATTAGAATGTAATACCACCATATGATAAGCTTCCGTTGCTATATGTAAAAATGGGATGTTATACTTCATCACTTGATTCCTTTTTGGCCTTTAAAGCAAGAGATCTATTTTGTTCTCTTTTACCTTTGACTATTTCGGATTCATTTTTAATTATTACTTCATAAACGTTATCTAAGATTCTCCATAAGTTCATCAAGTGATAAGGATGTATAAATCTTTGATTCTTCAATAGACCGTGAACCTGTGTGCGCCATTTGGCTTGAAGTCCTAAGAATTTCGCTAACATAGATTCTGTGCACAGAAAAACTTCATCAAGTGCTTTTTAGACTAGTAAAAAAAAAAAAAATTAATAGTGTTAAATCTTAAGCAAAGCAATAGTCTATCAATTCTCTTCCTAAACATAAATTGTTCATATTGTTGAGCAAAAAGATCTATTTTATTATATTTGACTTGAATATTACCTTGGCGAGTGATTAATAAAGTATCCTAAATTTCTTTTGCTGTTTTACACATAAAAATTCTTTTATATTCTTTACGTGTAAAGCGATTATAATTACCATTTTTAAGCTCATGTATTTTTTCAAGTTCATTTTAAGATCATCGTTTTTGTTATCAATGGTACGGTTTTCACTCTTTTTAGTTTCGGATATTTTGAATAGGAGGAAAAATCACCAAATGGTAAAGACATGCCAAAGATCTAGAACTTTTGATTTCACATAAGTTTAGAATCTATTTTTCAATAAGTAGCACACCAAAGTAGTATTCCACTGCGTTGTTGATTTATGGGGGTGTTACAAAATCCAATGTAATAACAAACATTTACGTAATAATCGTAAATGTAAATGTACATGACCTAAATAACATTTTTATGACATTTAAAACATACTTGTTAAGAGTAAACTAAAATTTTATTTTATCTTATTTTTTTGAGTAAAGAGATTATACCCGGTGAAAATATAAAAAAATTAATAATAATAATTATTATTTAAAGTAAAAAATAATAATATGTTATGAGTAGACTACACTTAGTCTAGTGTTGGTGTGCGTTCAAAGATATTTTTCAGTGTGCGCGGGATAACTTCCCAGTTTTATGTCAAATTAACCAGGTAACTTATAAAAGTCAAAATAATGCACGTAAAGGTTAAAATTATGACCTGAAATTTACGGGGTGTGACAAGCTCCCTTTAGGCACAAGCTCCCTTTAGGCACAGAAAACCGTACACGACTTAGCTTACACCAATTTTTGACACTAAGCGAAATGTCGAGTTCTAATCCTAGCTAGAACTAATCTATCACAACACAACACACCACTTCACGACAATTCACAACTTGGCTTCACTACACGACTTCACTCTACTTCACAACTTCTCTTCACTTCACAACTTTACTTTGCTTCACAACTTCACTTCACCAAGACACTACTACAATCACACCAATCTATCACAACTTACTAAGATTACCCGATCTAACTATACTTACAATGATCACTACAATCTACTTAGTATACACAACTACTATACACACCTTCACAATATACACAAATGATTACAAGATATGATACAATTGCAACAAGGTTGCAAGGACACACACTAAGCTATAATACTTCTTCACTTGATGATAGAAAGTATTCTTCTTTTGCACTTGAGGATCAAAGCTTGGATCACTTGGAAACAAGGCTTTATGATTTTATGATCAAAAGAAAGAAAGGAAAGTATAAACTGATTTAGAACAGAAAGAAAGTGTGTGCAAAAGGTGAGAATATCAGTGGGGAATAGTCCAGTATTTATAGGCAAGCTGTGACAAAAAGACACGTGGCCGGTCCCCTTAATTAGGGTGCCGGTCCTCTTAAAATTAAAGGGGCCGCCCGTTATAATTAAGGGGGCTCCCTTTTTTGTCTTTTCTGGAGGAGATGTTTTATGGAACCTTTCTAGCCGTTTTTGGGTAGAAAACTTGAATTCAAAATATTTATTTGAATGAAATATTTCTTTTAAATCTAAAAATGTTTTGTAAAAGATATAAAAATGTTTGTGTCATTTTTATAAAAAGTGTGAGTTTAAATAAAAATCCTTTGATCATAAACTACATTAAACATTTGTTTATTCATACCTTTAAGTGATTAAATTTTTGAAATAAAAATTTACTACTAATTACTTGTTTATAATTAATTTTTCATTATTAATTGTTTTACAT
>BQNB010088232.1:0-27709 GCA_026074375.1 Tanacetum coccineum | reverse complement strand
AACGTCGGTAAAAACCGGCATGCCCAAGAAAACTTCGAACACCTTTCACAGTAGTCGGGTGAGGGAGCTTGGCGATAACGTTAACTTTAGCTCAATCGACCTCAATTCCTGATTTAGAGATTTTGTGTCCAAGAACAATGCCTTCTTTCACCATGAAATGGCTTTTCTCCCAATTTAGGACCAAGTTGTTGTCTTCACACCGTTTCAACATTTTGTCCAAATGGGATAGGCATGTAGAGAAAGAATCCCCAAAAACTGAAAAGTCATCCATAAACACTTCCATCGTTTTTTCGATCATGTCGTGGAAGATTTCCATCATACATCGTTGGAACGTGCCGGGTGCATTGCATAGCCCAAAAGGCATGCGGCGATAGGCAAATGTTCCGTATGGGCAAGTAAAAGTTGTCTTTTCTTGATCCTTTGGGTCTATGGGAATCTGGAAATAACCCGAAAAGCCATCGAGGAAACAATAGAATTGGTTTCCCGCTAGTCTTTCGAGCATTTGGTCCATGAAGGGAAGTGGGAAATGGTCCTTTCGGGTAGCCTCATTCAACTTTCTATAGTCGAGTTGGTATAAGATCATTTTCATCATTTTTCATGACGGTCATGCCACCCTTTTTTGGTACACAATGCACCGGGCTTACCCATGGACTGTCAGAGTTTGGATAAATCAATCCGGCGTCAAGAAGCTTTTCAACTTCTTTCTTGATGACGTCATGGATTTTTGGATTTACCCGCCTTTGATGCTGAACCGTAGGTTCGTAGTCCTCTTCCATGAGAATTTTGTGTGTACAAAACTCTGGGTTGATACCCTTGATATCTGAAAGTTTCCAAGCGATGGCTCGCTTGTGGGACTTTAGAACCTCGATTAGAGCGGCCTTTTTCTCATTCTTTAAATCTTTTGCAATTATGATGGGCAACTTGTCGTTACCTTCCAGAAATGCATATTCTAAATGAGTTGGAAAGTCCTTGAGTTCAACCTCAGGGGACTTATTAACTAAAGATTTTTCATTGTTTGCTTCACAAATTTTAAGATCTTTTCGAGTTTCTGGAAAATAACTTCCTTGATTAGGAGGTGGTGGTGACGGATCACTATTAAGAATTGCTTCAAGGAGAAGAATGTCCCCATCAGGGTCATAATCAGTTGGATCAATTTCCGGTGAAGTTGGATCATCCTCTATAGCAAGAAAAGAATCGGCTTCTTCGAAAAGGAGAAAATCATTGTCCCCGAATGGAGTTAAAGTCGGAGATGAAGTAGAGACGATTGGATCATAGTAAGGAGTGGGATTGCCACTCGAGATCACATTTGAGAAACCAAGAACTTCTTGAGAGTATTCTTCACAAGCCATATCAATGACGTCAATTCGGTTTGCCGTCATATGATTGTAATTAGCCGTGTATCTCGAAGTTTGGTCCAGATTAAATGTAATGGCATCTCTGCCAACACGAAAGGTTATTTCACCTTCGTATACATTGATAAATGCACGGCTGGTATTTAAGAAACTCCTCTCGAGAATTAAGGGTACTGGGGGGTCTGGCTCAAAATCGATGACCATAAAATCTGCAGGAAATTGGAACTTTACCACCGTTACATAGACGTCTTCAGCGATACCGATCGGTTCTGAGATTGAACGGTCCGCTAGCTCTAGCGTCATGCAAGTCGGGGTTAGTTCGGGAAGAGAGAGATTTTTCCATACAGAGTATGGCATAAGATTAATGCTTGCGCCAAGATCGGCCTAGGCGTTGCATGTATTAATCCTGGAGAATTCACATGGAATAAGAAATCGGCCAGGGTCTCCAAGTTTTTTCGGTTACTTGTTTAGGATGACCGCTGAGAAATTCTCGTTCAATGGGGTTCTAGCCATTTCACTCAACTTTTCTTTGTTTTCGATTAAAGTTTTTAGAGTCGAGGCGAATTTTGGCATAAGCATCAAGGCATCCGTAAAGCTAATTTCGAAACTCAAATCTCTAAAGATTTCGTAGAATTTCTCAATTTGGTCGTTAGCTTTTTCACGACGTCTTTCATCATTTCTTCTTGAAGGAAATGGAATTGATGCTTTTTGGTTAGGCATCGAAGCACTAACTGGAGCATTTACGGGCTCAGAGATTGATTCATGATGGACAACAGGGACAACCGGAGGTTGGACGTCTTCGGTGCTTCCGTTATTAGTAGGAGGCATCGTGTCCTTTGTGACCTCGGTCTCACGTTCCATTACTTTAGGAGAAGAAGTAATAGGAATCGTGGGTCCTTTGTAAGCAACACCACTTCGAGTGGTAATACCTTTCAAGTCCTCCTTCGGGTTAGTAACGGTGTTACTAGGGAGAGTTCCCGAAGTAGAGGCGGTATTGGAAGTGACAAATTTGGAAAGCATGTCCGTGAGATTGGTCAATTGATTTTGCATGTTTTGACCTTGAGTTTGCATGTTCCTCATCACAGCATCATTAGCCTTTACGTAGGCTTGGAAATCTTCCTTTGATACACCTTGAATTTGAGGAGCTGGAGCTTGATAGGCGGGAGCTTGATAAGCAGGAGGTTGAACAACCTGAGGTCGATAGATTTGACCTTGATGAACCGGGGGTTGGTAAGCTGGCTTGATTGAAATCCCTCGGTTTTGGTTTGTAACGATTCTGATTGGTTTCCTTGATTTGCACATTATGGTTGTTTTGAAAGGGAGGAAAACCGGGAGGTCGAATTTGATTTGAAATCGGGGCTCGATAACCGGTGTTTCCTTGGTTGTAGTTAGCTGCGGCTGCCTGTGAGACATATTCTTGAATATTATTTCGGATAAACCATTGCCAGATGTGGACTGGACAAGTTTGTAGGAATGAGGCACACCCGCAAGTAACACAACTTTCCTCAACCGCTTTGACAGGAGTAGGAGCGGGAGATTGATTTTTCTTATCAAGGAGTAAAGCTTTCACCATATCTTTCAACTCAGCAACTTCGGAAGAGATTCCGGGGGTGGAAGTGCTCGCACTCACTTTGGCAACAACTGGTTTGTTGCGTGAATTACGAACTTTGGATTTGCTTTCAATGATTCTTAGGCAATCACGAGGCATTTTATCCAAAAAGTTGCAGACGCGGCGGAAATTTAAGTATCTTGATCGTTAGTGTTCAAGGCATTATAAAATGTATCGAGTGATGCATCTCTGAAAATCCATGATGTGGACATGCCCGAAGAAGATCGTTAAATCTGTCCCATGCTTCATAAAACGTCTCATCAAATCTTTGTTGAAATCTCGTGATTTCATTTCGAAGATTTGTGGTTTTAGAAGGAGGGAAAAATTTGTTGATGAATTTTGAGACAAGATCATCCCATGTTTGAATCGATCGAGGGGGTTCTTTTTCAAGCCAAATCCGGGCTGCCCCCTCGAGGGAAAATGGGAAAAGCATAAGCTTTACCGACGTACTCGGGACGTTCGGGAACTCATCGTGAAGTGATCTTGTTGAAATATCGGATGTGGGCATGAGGATCTTCTTTGTCTGTCCGAAAGAATTAGCTTGTTTTGAAATAGGTTAAGCAGAACGTGGCTCGAGGCAATAGTTGTCCGGGTGATTTCGGGGACATCGATGGCATCTCGTAACCGCGGTGGGTGATTCAAGCCACTGAAGCATAGTAGGTTATCAGCCATCGGAGCTAGTGGATCTGGGTTTTCAAATGGTTCTTCAAGATTAAAATGTTCAACAACAGGAGGTGGGGCCTGGTGTTGTTGATTATGAAGATTACGAGACTGGGAACGAGTGTGCATAACTAGAGAAAAGACATTTTACAATAATTTTTTTTTGTTTTCTTTTTGGTTTATCCAAAAGTAAATTCCAATTTATTTTAAATAACGACAACGAAAAAAGACAACTTAAAACCTATATCGACAAGCTTCTCGTAACTCTTCTAAAGAAAAACGCCCAAAGGAGCGGAGGAATAGGAAAGCGCAAGCTATAAAAAACCTTTTTGCTTTAGGGTCGTAGTTACCTAGGAACTACCAGCCTTTTACCCCTCTTAGAGTTTTGTTTAATCCTTTTAAAAGGTGAACCGTTACTCGCAGTGACTCAAAAAGGCAAGTTTTTTAAATCTTTTGTTCGAGTTGGGAACTCCAAAAAAGTTCACCGGAGTTATTATTGATATTACCTCAGTGAGAATATATATTTGGTATTTTTCCAATTTGTGAATTTTATTTCTGGTTTAAAGACAATGTTTTTATATTTTTGGTTTTCTTTTTTTTTAGTTTTTTAAATGATAATTATACTAAAAAGAAAATGAAAATATTTTTGTACTTTTTGGTTTTTTTTTTTGTTTTTTTTTTTTTATATGATAATATTCACAGATTCAAACACTTCTTGACAAACTGAACGATAATCGGCTTCACAACCTCCCCGGCAGCGGCGCCAAAAATTGATTTGTGCTAAACTACACCTTTTTATATATAATATATAATAAAATATAAAATATATAGTAAGTATAGTCTAAAAACACAATAATCAATAAAACCGAGAAGTAGTATAGAATGTTCCCGGGTCGTTTATCCCCAACGAGGCTGGACTGGAGAATCGATACAGTCGGAAGATTGGAGTTTGAATGAGAGAAATGATTTGAGAGTGTGGAAAGCTAAGTTAAACAATAACAAATAAAAACGATTAAGAAAAACCTAAAAATTATGAAATTAAGCTGAAAAACGAGAGCACGAATCCCGAACAAAGGGTCAAAAACCTAAAATCTTCAAAATTAACCCTACAAAGAAATTTTTACTTCTAAACTACTCTAGGGAACTAATAATGAAGAATGAAAAAGACTAGACTGAAAACGGAGGTCGTTTGACCCAAAAACGAGTCAAGACAAAATCCGTACCCGAGGCCCGTTCTTTAAAAATCAAAAGATTGAAAAATTAACCCTACGAAAGTTTTTATATTTTTCCTACGTAGTATATGACTAAAGAAAATTTTCTAAAAAAGAAAAATATTTTTTTGATAATTTTTATATTTTTTATGAATTTTCTAAACTTTTAACTAAATTAAATTATAAAAAATACTAAACTATTTTTAAAAATTCTAAAAAATTTACCTAAAATACTAGACCCTATACTAATAAGAAAATAAGATCCCCTAAAATCTTCGCTTATATAATAATCGAAAATAAGCTCAAACGAGCTTATAGCTTAAAGGGTTAAAACACCCTTAAATAACTAAGTGCCCAAGAGTCTTTCAGAAAAGACCCAAGGGCACAGCGGTAAGGATGGTGTTATAAAAGGGGTGTATTGAGGGTAGAGGCCCGGGTTCGAGTCTTGCTCATCCGGGTTCCTTATATTCCCCTTTTTTTTTAAAATTTTCAAAAATCAAAACTTGTTAAGCTCCTTGAGCTTAACAATTTTTATAACTACAACTTTTTGAGAAAAGCTAAAAATAAGCTGAAAAAGGGCTTTTTAAAATAGACAGTAGCTTAAAGTGACTAAAAGGCAAAAATGGCTATTTCTTTTGACTTTTATGAACAAATAAGCTAGAGTTTGAACAAATAAGCTTAAAGGGGTTTCTAACCTAACCTAAATAAGCACTTATGAGTTAAAATTTAGCAACTAAATAAGCTGAAAAAGGCTAAACTATTCAGAAAGAAGCTTACTAAGCTTAAGGCAAAAATGGCTTTACTTAATGACTGTTAACACACAATAAGCAAGGAAAGTAAACAATAAGCAAACATAGGCCACTTAGCAATCATAATAAGCAAGTAAGAGCTAAATTCAACCATTAATAAGCACCTAAAAGCCAAAAAAGAAATTAAGCTATTTTCCTACACTATGCTAGAAAAAGTTCAAAGGCCTAATTTGAGCTTAAATTTAAGCTACCTAGAGTGCTTCCTAAGGTCTACAAATAAGGGGGCTTATAAAAGAGCTTATTGGCTTTTTAGAAAAGCCAAAAGCTTGAGCAGACACCAATTATCAAGCAAGAAAAAGCAATCTGAAAATCCCCTCCTAGCACCAGGGGAAAATGAACTAAAAAAATTGGGCTTAATTTGACAGCTTAAAATAAGCTGTCAAATAAGCTCAAAATGAAAAATAAATGTTAAACAGATTAAAAGAGGCTTATTAAGAGCTTATATTCAAAACTTCATCTTCTAAAAACAAATTAAACTTGCTGATTTTAGCTTTTGAAAAAGAGCTTTTTCTTTTACTAAATGATGACACCAAATTCTTGGCAGTTTTGACAAATGACTCAAAACACTTTTAAGAACTTGTTTAGACACTCACAAATGACACACTTTGAAACTAAAACTCAAGTATACAAGAGCTTATCCAAATAAGCTCTTGTATCTCTTTCAAAAACCAACAGACTTAAAGAACAACTAAAAAACTTGAAAAACAGTTTTTGGACTTAAAAACTTTGGAAAAACAGACTCAAAAGAGCTTAATGACTTAAGCCAAAGTTAGCAAAGTGACACCAACCCATTACCTTACCATTTTGACCCATTTTGGGCTTAACCCAAACACCCCTTTATAATTTTAAAAACGGATTTTAAACTTATAAAGACTAGTTTAGGCACAAATTTTAAAAGACAAGTATTAAACAAGTATGGTTAAGCACTAAAAGGTAAAAAGCAAAAGCAAATAAGCACAATAAGTCATAAATAAGCTGAAAATAAGCTTGCTACAGTAACTTTTAAGCAAAAATTTAAAAAGAACTCAAAACAGGATTGTGTGAACCCTAAACAAGCTCTTAACCTTACCTTTGCTTATAAAAGCTTAAAACTAAGAAACCCAATGAGCCATCCTGTTTGCTTATTCATCCATGGCTATCAAACAGTAACCTTTGTTTTTCTTTTAATCTCTTTTTTCTTAAGTTCTTTGTATCAAAGTTTAAAAACAGGTTAGAGATTGCTTATATTAAGGGCTTAATTGACTTTCAAAGAAGTATAAGTAACTTAGCACAATATGTGAAAGACAAATTGATATACATAAAAGAGTACAAGTACATTAAGTTAAAATTAACTGAACTAAAAAATACACATTAAAAACTACTCACTAAAACTAACTTTTTGCCCACTATGCTTACAAAAGCTTATATAGACCGAATAAGCTAGGTTTTTTATCTGGTCTTTTTTTTGGTCTCTTCCTCTTGTGCTTCTTTGTAGAGACAAAACAACATATGTGTTTCTTGTGTGTGTGTAGACATAAGTCAATCCTGGCCCTTCATACTTCTTGATGCCCACTCATTAAATCACAACCATTGATGAAATTGTGGGTTTTTGGATTGCCACCGTGGACAAGGCCATGTGGGGGTGGGGTTTAGTTATGGTGATGGTTTTGGAGTGTTGTGGGAAGTCAATGGAGTATGAAAGTGACAGGATGTGGGGTTTGTGAGGTTGGCGGGAAAAATTGTAGGAGATGTACAGTAGTTTAAATCCAGGGGTTGGAAGTTTGTGAGTTGACACAAATGGTCCACATGGATATATAGTGTTGTTTGCAACACATGTCCTTGTGTTTATAAATGTTTGGGACGTTGGCAGAAACACCCCCAAGGGTTATATAGGTTATGTCACCACAAGTCCTTGTGGTGTATAACTTTGGTGGGTTGGCAGAGTTAGCCCTTGCAAGATTTTTCTTCTTTTTCCTTCATTAAATTAGTTAGGGACTGGCATATCCCTAAACTTATTTTTCTTTACTTTTTGACTTTGGATTTGTCGGGGTTGACTTTGGTTGACTTTTTCAAATTGGGCTTTGGATTGACTTTTGTCTTTTCTATGTTTTACCTTCCGTGTCCGGTTTTGTCGTTTTGGCTTTGTTTTTTCGTCTTTTTTAGATATCGTTCCTGCACAACAAATTAGCACAAACCAAGATATATTTGCATTTTTAAGTCCGTTTTTGGGTATTTTAACTTGTTTTTAAAGGTAAAAGGTATGTGTAATTAAACACATACCAGCGCCCAAACCCTTATTTGAAGCATCGCAGTATGCGATGAAATCTTTGCTTCCCTCAGGTAAGGGTAGGATTGGTGCACTGCATAGCTTTTGCTTCAACAGTTGAAAAGATGCTTCATGTTTATCGCCCAATCAAACTTGACTACTCTTTCTGGGATTAGTTTGGTCTTATGTCTTGGGATCTTTGAAAACCTTGATGAATCTTCTATAATAGCCGGCAAGGCCTAAAAATTGGCGAATCTCTATTGGTGTTTTAGGAGATGCCTAATCTTTTATAGATTCAATCTTGGCAGGGTCAACGTGAATACCTCGACAGTCAATCACGTGACCAAGGAATTGTACCCTGGAGATCTAGAATTCACACTTGGAGAACTTGGCGTACAATTCTTCCTTCTTAAGCAATTTCAAGAATTGGCCTAAGGTGTTCTTCCATTTTCCTTCTTACTTTGGAGTTGATCACCTGTTATCAATGAAGACAATTACAAATTGTCAGATCGTTAAAAAAAAAAAATTAATTTAAAAATTACAAAAAATAAAATAAAATTTAAAACAAATAATTTTTAATAAAAGAAAAGGAAAAACACAAAAAAAATAATAAATTTAAAAAAATAAAAATAAATTTAAATAAAAAAAAAATAAAAAAATTTAAAAATACAAGGTTTACACACCCGGTTTATAAGGTCCATAAACACGGCCGATGCATTAGTCAAACCAAAAGGTATGACTTGGAATTCATAGTGACCGTATCGAGTTCTGAATGCAGTCTTAGGAATGTCTTCTTCTCGAACTCTCAATTGGTGATACCCTGACCTCATATCGATCTTTGAATAAATACTCGACCCTTGAGCTGGTCGAATACGGTCATCGATCCTTGGGAGTGGGTTAGCGGTTCTTCATGTCAGTTTGTTTATTTCCCTGAAAAGCGATGCCATCCGGAAAGACCCATCTTTCTTCTTTACAAACAGAACCAGAGCTCCTAGGGTGAGGAACTTGGTCTTATGAAGCCTTTGTCCGTAAGTTCCTGTAGTTGCTCCGCCAGCTCCTTCATTTCGGACGGTGCTAATCTATATGGTACCGTGCTAATGGGTGTTGCACAGGTACAATCGATTCGAAACTCCATGTCGGTAGGTGGTAATACCCGGCAAGTCTCGGAAAAACTTCAGAAATTCTTGAACAATTGGCACTCTTCAAGTCGTTTCTCTTTGGACTTGGTCCTTCGTCTTTGTTGCGGTGATATTTTGCTAAGCTTTCGTGACATCCCTTCGTTAAATACTCTTGAGCCTTAGTACACGAGATGATGTTTAATCGGGTCCCGTGTTTACTGCTGCTTCCGTCACTGGTATTCGCTATTTTATACATATCTTTTACCTTGAAAAACAAACCCAAAGACCAAAAACATAATAAAAATTGAAAATATATGCTTTTTTTGTATTTGTATACGTGCAGGTACGGATATCAAGAAAATGACAAAAAGAAAGACAAAATCGGGGAAAACCAAACACGAGATCGAAAAGAGCGCAAGAAAACGAGTCCAACGGTGCTCTCGGACTTAATTGGGCCAGCCCGTAACCCACTTAACGGGCCGAGCCAACCCAAACAAACTAAAGCACAAATTGTACCCAACAAGAAAATAATGAGATCTGTTAATATTAAAAATGCATGATGTCACCATGATGTAAAGTCATGTGCACATAAATTAAATCACAAAATGGTCATGTGACCATCCACTAGCAATTGGATGAGCAAATACGAAGACGACACATGGCAGTGGCATTTATACTTCTCATAATTTCATTCACATTTCATGATCCAACAGTTGAAAGTTAGTGCGTAGAATTGAAGCTATATCGTTGGACACGTGGAATATTTTCAGCGGGGAGGGGGGGGGGGGGGGGGGGGCGGGGGGTGGGGTGAGGGGAGGTGGGTGGGGGGGGGGGGGGGGAGGGGATGGATCAAATTTATGTAAGTGGTGATCCATGTGTACAAGAATGGAGGCATATGATTGGCCCAATTACTACCCAATGATTGGAACAAAATTTACACATTTTCCCCTCAACTTGGCCATAAAAATGAACCCACTCCTCTCATAGTTTTTAGTTTTATAAGTTATCTCTAGTTTATTGTCTACTTTATTTTTAATGTCTTTTAGCTTATTTCAAATCTTGTAAACACTTTTTATTAAGTTTTTGTAATTGAATCTTTTTAGATAGTTTAGCTTTAGTTTTTTTAGCTTATTTTTCAGTTATGTAATAGCTTATTTTTACTTTCCAGCTTATTGTAACTTTCTTATTTTGCAAGCTTTTTAATATCGTGTAATAAATTTGGTTTGAAGTTGATTAAAGATCTCGGTTAGCTTATCGTTTTTTTTTTGTGGTTATTAAGTGTTGGTTTAGCTTATTAATGTTGTAGGATTAGTCTAAAAATTTGTGATGCTTGCTCTTGTTATTCATTACCCCACCTGTTCTAAACCTTCATTTCTATTACAAGCCCAAACTCGAAAATAACTTTTGTACCACGTTTAGCTTATTAGAATTGGAATTAGACTTAGTGAACTGTTGGAATACAGAATTTAGATTAGGCTAATTATTTTTTAGAAAATTAGAACTGGGCCTCATATGGTTTCTTAAGTTTTTTTTTAGTTTGAAATTGGGCCCGTGAATTTGTCAAAACAGAATTTTAAAATTGCAAGTGTAGTATAATTTGTTTAACTTTAACAGTTTGTTTATATTGTGTATTTTGGTACCGGTCAACTCATGAGGCGTGGAGCTTAAGGGTTTATTTAGCTAGACCGACTTTTATTAGTTGTTTTAGTTAAATAAATCGGGTGGTATTCGTTTAATTGCGGGTCTCCAATTCGGTTCATTTTCTATCCTTTTTCAATTAATTAGTGTAGTTTTTATTTTATAATATTGTTTTGATTTATGCCATGCTTAGTGTAGCTTTATTTTTAAAATGTTTAGTTTTAATTTCATTATGAGTAGTGAGTAGATTTAGTAGTGCTTGTTAAGTGATTAGAGATTTGGAATTTAGGTGCGGATTTAAAAAGATTTAAAAAATATTTAGTCATAAGTATTGTCTTTTCGATTTACATTCCGTCATTTATTTTTAATGCAATTTAATTTCTTGTCATTTATTTTTAAGCATTTCATTTTACTTGTCATTTTAATTCGTTAAACCTAAGCCCGCACTTAATGAACTTTTCACGTCACTTAGCAAGCATATTCGTCATTTATATTTTTAGATAAATTTTAATATAATCTTGTCGTTTTAATCTTAGAATTAATTTTAGTTTAATTTTTAGTATAAAAATAGTTTAAAACCAAAAGTTTAGCTTTCCTTTTATATGCTTTCCTTTTAAGTAGATTTAGAAAACAAAACCAAAATATTTGTCATTCAAGCACCAAACGAAACATCCTCGTGAATTTCAATTCATCTCTCGCCGTGGAAACGACACTCGAAAGATAGACTATTATTTTTTCTAAAGTGATTTTCTTATCTAACGGGATACTCTCTATACTACTATTACTATTTGGTATTTTATATATTTTATTATATATATTTTTATCGAACCATGGATCATCATGAAAGTGTGGTGTTTTTTTTGGGATTCTTTAACACCTTGAGATATAATTAGAGAGTGTTCTTGTTCTTGTGTTGATGGGATACTTGTTAATGGTACATCTTGGTTAATTGACGTTGACACAGGTAAATCGGCTATATCATCAGCTCTTGCTGTAGTAGCTACTTGAACTGGAGAAACAACACTCGATGGAGGATTGAAGTATTCATCGAACATCGGTTGGAACAAACGATCCAAATTCATTTCTGTTGTTGTATTAAAAGTTTGTTGAAGAATTAGGGTTGTTACGAGTCCTAACTGGAATGTTCAAGGAGTCATAGATTGATGACAGGGCAATTGGAGAACTGAATTGTTCAGTAAGCCATCACTGTCCAGCTCATCAAAACTTACATGAAATGGTTTACATGATTTTTTTGTCTCCTGTATAATTTTAGCTTAAAAGTTAATTTAAAAGTAAACGCGTATCAGACCAAAATAAATAGTGACAAATAATAGGAGTCGTAAAATGACCTGAAATTGAGAAATGTTACAACAGTGAACCAAAGACACGAAGAAACAATAAATCCGGCTTCTTGTCGTGCATCAACTCAAATAGAGTTTTGTTGTATCCGAGACGGATTAGGGAATTGTTTTGGGTATAACAAGGTGTATTGATTGCTTCGGACCATAGAGATAATGGAGCTTTTGAAAATATCAACATTGTACGAGCAGCTTCCACTAAAGTCTGGTTTCATCTTTTGACAACGCGGTTCTATTGAGGAGTACAAGCAATAGATGATTGATGCGAGATGCCAACATTTTCATAAAATTCTTGAGGGGTCTGTTTGACAAATTTAGTTCCATTATCTGTTCTAACATTACGGACTATGGCATTCAAAAAACCTTGAATATTTTTGATGCACTTGATGATAGAGTCAGGAGCTTCATCCTTTGATCTCAGAGATTTGACCCAAGTAAATTGTGAGTAATCATCAACAATCACCAAGATGTAGTTTTCTTCATTGATGCTCTCCGCCCGTATCGGGCCACAAAGATCCATATGAAGAAGATAGAGTTTCTCTTGGTTAGTGTATTCAGCTTTGGGTTGATGAAAGGATTTCTTGCTTTTTCCTAATGCACATGTTAAACATAAATGATCTTTCTTAAATTTAAGCTTTGGAATGCCTCGTGCAAGACCGTCTTTAGCTAGCTTATTTAGAGTACCAAAGTTGAGATAAGATAACCGACGATGCCATAGCCAACTCTTCGTCTTTGAAGCTTTTGTTAGTAGACAGATCAGAGAAGTATTTAGTATGTCATCAAGAGAAATTGTGTACAAGTTTGTGTCTTTGGATCCTGAAAGTAGATCAACACCATCTAAATTCCGAATAAAGCAAGTGTTTTTCTGAAAAGCAACTTCAAGATCCAAGTCACAGAATTGTTCAACAGAAAACAAGTTGTGTCCAAGTCCTTCAACATAATATATGCTTGAGATAGTTACATTGCCCAGCAGATAGTCACCATAGCCCATATCTTTGCAATCTGGTCATTTCTAAATCTAACAGTTCCTAAAAATTTACTGACAAAGTTCATGAGCTGAGAGCGGTTTCCTGTCATATTTTTTGAGCATCCAGAGTCCAGATACCAGAGAACAATCTGGAGAACCTATCATGGACAAGGGAAGAAGAAGATGGAACATCTGTAGCATTAGATCCCCAAGAATGATTTGGTTCCGAGTTGTTAGCAATCCTAGATTCTATAATCTTAGATTTTTTACTCGAACCTACAGATGTTACTTATATGGGTCTCTTGCTATAGACTTTAATCTCTGGTTTTTGTGTTTCCACTGAATGAGAAGTGGTTTCTTTAAGAGACACTACTTTAGTGGAAGTGAACCTAGTTAAAGGGCATGAGTTACCAACTAAAGTGAAAAGTTTTCCTATTGGTTTCCACTTATATCCTACTTCAGTGAACACTTTACCCGTAGGTTTCCAAATATTATGTTGTTGGCTTTGCTTAGCATAATTAGATTAAGAGCGCACATTCACATCATTTACAAAATCAAGGAAACACACATCATGATTTGCATCAAACATACATTGTTTACATGTAACACAAATTAACTTAGAATTCCCATTTAAAATAGTATGCTTAACATTTGCATCAAAAATAGGGTCCTTAACATGATTCTTTTTATTAGAACTTAAATTAGCTTTCCTAAGTTTTACTTCTACTTTATTCTTCATGTTGCTACTTGGTGTTTATGAGATCCTGTCATTCCTTTTATTGCTTGTATGCTGTGATCTACTAGCACTAGTGGATCTCTTCAATCCTGTAGAAGGAAACATAGGTGTGTTAGAATATGGTGTTTTGGATGACTCTTCCTGTTTATGAATTTTGCTTAAGGATGTAAGAGGTTCAAAAAACCTAACTTTCTTGACTTTGTTCATTGGTGTGACAGCAACCAATTTCTCACTAGGTTTTGTGAAACAAGGGCATGTCTGAGAAACATAGACTAACAATTCTCGAACGTTATTTATAAACTTGCAAGCAGAGTCTAAGAGAGGTTGACTAGGATTCTATTTTCTAGCGCGTTCTACAAGTCCACGTATGGTATCAATATTTTCTATACTCTTCTTCAGATAATCATCATGGGCATTCGTATTGTTCTTAAGTCTATGAGAAATGGGTTCTATATCTAGCTTGAATATTCTTGGAGCAATAGTGGTGGCATTAGTTATTGTGGTGGCATTAGTTATTACGGCGGCATTATCAAGCACATTTTTACGTTTTAATCTCCTTAATTCATTTTGTAATGCTTTTGTCACAAAAACTTTTTCTTGAATTTGACCTTTTAAATCCGCATTATCCATAGACTTAGAATTCAATTGAGTAATCAAAGAGTCACAATGTTCTTTAGAAAGGGCACGTGTCTTTTTAATCGAATCAAATTGATCTTTGTAAATCTTTTTGAAATGGTAAATTTCTTTATGTAAAAGCACGTTTTCAGAGAGTAATTTTGTCACACTATGCTCTAACTCAATGTTTATGGTTTCAATCTCATCCATATCTTGTTTGACTTTTTCTTCCTTGTCATTTTCTCTCATAGATTTGATATGTTCTTTCAACTTACGAATGGTAGTGTCTTTAGCTTGTAGCTGAGCTTTCAAATTGTTATTTTCAAAATATTCTATAATTTCAAGAGCATTTTGATTATTACAGGATTTGTCCTTTTGAAAAACTTCTTGATTGAGTTGCATTGTCAACTTAAGAGAAATGCAATGTTTTTCAAGTTGTGAGTAACTTTTCAAAAATTCATTATACGTTTTTTTCAAAAGCTCAGCATCAAGATCAGAACACTTATCACAAGATTCTCTACTTTGCATTTCCAAATTCACAGAATCACTAAAAACAGCAAATAAATTCATCACACATAGCATAACATCTTTAGACACAATTTGGTGTAAGAGTCGACCATTTTCAAGAAAAAGGTCTTTCTTATGTATTTAAAAACACTATTTGTCTATAGAACACTATTGAACAACAGCTTTCATCTAGTTAAAATATGTTTGTACTTTTGTTACCTCATTTTGAAGATCTTTATCAAAAACATTGAATATGGCTTTTAAGGTCTTTAAAAATGGAATAATTTCATTTATAAAAACAGCTTTAGTGTGTTTAGACCCATATTCCCCAAATGTAATAGCATCAAGTGTAATTTGCTTTTTCACCACGGTGTCAAACTGGCCAAGATGGTATTTAAGCTTTTTAAGGCTTGTATTAACCAGGCTTACCTTAGGAAGTTCCTTAGGAGCCTCAATTTGACAGGTGAAATATCAGATTGGTCAGTATTAGGGTGTGAAGTTTGTAACCAAAAAGCTTGTTCAGCAGACAATTCTTGTTGTGGAACAAAACATTTACTAAAATCTTCAGACAATCGATTTAACTCAACATAATTAATTGGAGTAGTATTAACTTTCTTTTCTTTTGAAATTGGATCGTTTTGTTTTGCAAGCATTTTAGATCGACTTACTTCTTCCAAAATCAATGTCTCTTCATCATCAATCACAGGAATAACAGCATGTTGATTAGATATTACACTACCATCATACAAGGTTGGCTTAATCCGCTGAGCTTTCTTAAGATAAAACGGATTTTGATAACCAAGAGCTTGTTTGTGAGTGTCATCATAAAAAACTTATGGCTTTGTTAACATGTGCACTGTTTGAGCAGATTGACCCACTTTATAAACAATATTATCTAGTTCCTTTATTTTCTTTTCTAAATCAATTTCTTTGTCCATATATTTACTTTCCTTTTCTTTGGATTCATTTTTGAAAATAGTAAATGTTTGCAATAAAGATTAATTTTCCTTGATTAGATTAGAAAGATTTTGTTTAAGTGAGTCAATTTGTTGCTTAAGTGCAAGTTTTTCCTTAATCATATCATCCATTTGATAATTGATCATTTTTTCACGAGTGCTTAAATCAACATTAAGTCTCTGTTCAAAATTTTGACCCGTTCTTTATATCTCTCAAGCTCAGCGGTTAAGGATTCATTATTCTTTTCCTGATTAGTCTTTTCCTAATTATTTACATGATTAATCACTTGTTTAGACATTTTTTTCAATCACAGATAATATCATTGAATCTTGTTGTGCATACAAATTAGTATCTTGAACAACTCCATGTTGGGTTTCTTGCAAATATTAAGAGTATGGGATGATATTTCTATCACTTGTTATCTTATTATCTGGAAAATCAACAACTGGTGTTTGTTCAAAATCCTGCATGGCATGATATCTATACTATAGATTAGACATAATATATTTATAAAAAATTATCCTTATCGAATCAAAAGCCTAAGATCTGGCTATAGTCGTTATGGCGATATCTAGAATATTGAGGTCTAAAGTATATCGATGTGGGCGAAAATCACGGTCGTTTATCTTCATTGATATAGAAAATCACAACTGGGGTTTCTGAATTCCTATTTGCATCACACTCTTGATTAATCCATATAAGATAGATAGAGTTGAGGAAATATGAAAGGTAACCCTATAAACGGAATAAAGTAAAACATCATAACCAATTATAGAGCGATTGATACTGATTGCCATATATCAGAAACAAACCCAACATCGCTTATGTCAACAGTCGCTAGAGGACAAAAAAACAGTTTAATAAGAAGCCCAAAACTCTCTCTAATCCAGCAGTCTTATAAAGAAGCCAGCAAGATCTAGTATTGATTATGGATGTCTGAGCACCTTGGCCATCTTAGATGCCATAACGCATCAGCAAAGAAATTAAGCCGCGCTATTGCTACCTCAATGCTAACCAAAGTTTGCACCGCTCTAATCAATAGATGCGTCACCAACAATGCCTTGTCCTTAAACATATGCTACATTCTTGGCCTTTATAGCGAAGCTATAGATGCGAGGGTGTAAAGTTATTTCTCTATATATCTCTTGATAGCTAGAATTTGTGAGAGAATAGGATTTAGAATGAGGTACCACTGAGATAACATCAGAACCATAGTTGGAAAGATTGGCCATTAGAACCGCTTATGCAGTAGAGACATCACCACAGTTAGAATCATAAGCATCTAGATCCTCAGTCTAGAAAGCAGCAGTGTTTGGAATGGTTGTCTGAGCACCTTGGCCATCTAGAATGCCTAGATCTGCAAGAAATGCTAGTTGCTCCTCATCCAAAGTTTGACCGGATTCATGTGCTTCAGCCAACATTGCCTTGTCCTTAAACTATGCAGCATTCTTGGGCCTTTTAGGCTTAGTGCATTGTAGCCATGTATCCTTCACCTTGACAATTATAACATTTAACAACCCTTGTCTGCCATCCTGCATTATTTCCCCCAAAACTATTAGCATTACCCTTATAGCCAGTACCAGCATAACTTTGTTCTTGCCTCCCTTAAACTTGTTGCATAGTAACCCTGCCATCTTGAATAGTGGCCTTATAGCAGCTACAACTAACAGGAAAGCCATTGCCTTGTTGAGACAGGCAATTAGATCATCTCCTCGAGTAAACACAGGAACATCAAGGCCTAAGTCCAATTGAGGAAACTCATTCATTGGTTGAGTTTAAACTTGAGATGAATGATAAGGAATTTATGGAATAAACGAGGTTTGATGATCCATATGAGACTAAAATTGTTGTGATTGTAGAATGGATGAATGACTGATTTATGGTTGTGATAGATGAGGTGTTGCATTCATTGGTGAATATGATTGAAGAGATTGAACTTGTGGAATCATTATGTTTGTCTTTTGAGAACACTGTATAGTGTTGTATAGAGAATGATAGTTGGTAATGTGAGACGGTGGTTGATTGAAATTAGCAACAAATGCAAGAGGATCTTGGTATCTTTACACATCAAGAGAGTTTCATTTGCACGTGCCACATGTTGTTCGAGATATGAATACAATTGATCAAAGTTTGTAGTATGCAAATCTCTATCCCACTTCACATCCGTCACAAATTTGCTCCATTCTGGCGGTAGACTATTCAAAAACTTTGTCTTTACTTAAACTGGTCTCATTGACATGTTGATGACGTTCATGTTATTGATTAGTTGAGAAAATCTCTAGTAGTACTGATACAATGTTTCACCCTGCACAAATGAAAACTTATCAAACTCATCATACAATTTACATTCCCTTTCTTGTAATGACAATTTTGTGCCTTGCATAACAAGCTTAAATCTGTCCCATATCTCTTTGGCAACATTATGATGATTGACAATGGCATACACATCTGGTGGAAGACCTTGAAGAACAATGTTGGTAGCTTTATAATCACAATCATCTTGAAGCTTCTCTGTAACTGAAAGTTCTTCATACTTCAACAATAGAGATAACATCAAATAGTTAATACATTTTAATATCAAAATCCCTTTGAAAATGCTTATAAACATGTTATAAATGCCTGAAATTGTTACTTAATTGTTTGTTATTAGTTTTCAGGCACTAAGTGAACATTTTAGCAAAAGATAAAGGATTTGGACATGGAATGCACTAAAGTAGAGAGTCCAAGGCAGTTTACGGTGTAACATCCCTAAAGAATTACGCCGTCACATACTCTAACAAAGAAATGAGTCATCACATCCTTTACAGGGTAAAGCCTCTCCTACTTTACGCCGCAACATTCAAATTTACAAGAGATGATTTATCTGAGTCAGCATTATGGCGTAACATAGGCGACAAGGTTACGCCGTAACATCATTTTATGCCTAGAAGATTGGAAGCTTAAGTAGCAAGATTACGACATAACATCTCACAAGGGTTACGCCGTAAACATTTCGAAGCCTATAAATAGAGCCCTCCTCTGGCTCATTCAGCATCACTCACTTCTACCACTCTACACACAGTTCTAAGGGGTGGACCAAACCCTCAAGGTTCAAAGAATTTCATCAGAAGGTCCAACGGAGAAGTCACTTTACACAATTATTGTATTTAATCATTCATTTCAACCTTTGTAGGAATTATGATGATTCAATCCATGTTTTTATTCATTAATTCTTGCATTGATGTTACCATGAGCGGCTAAGCACTCCTAGTTCTGGCCTAACCACGTATCTACTATTGTTATGATTATGATTTCATGTTCAATTATGGTTCTATTAGATATCCTTATAGCCTTTCATTGATCCTCATGTTTTGGTAGTAAAGATGGTGGCTTAGATCTTGTTAATCTTGATATTAAACTTACCATGTTGACCTTGGGATTAGTAGGGTACTAGGGTAGCTTGACATCTATCCCTAGTGTAGGGATTAACCAGATTACCGCCTTTGTCACATTAAATATTTAAAAAGTATGGGAACTCTTTCAGAGAGGGTTAATAATCATAATAGATTATAGATTGTTTTTAGGGTAGTTGGAATTTAACCAAATAACTTGGAATGCCCTGCTCGTTGATTCATAGGGGAAATTTGGAACGCAGAGTAAGTATAGACCAACCTCAATGAAAAATTCAGGTTTGTCGACATTAGAACCACTAATAAACTTATAATGGAACATAGCACAGAAAAAAAATCGTATCATTGTATGAAATGGATAGGTTACACTCCTTTCTCCTGACTTTTCTATCTGGTTACTTTTGTAAATTCTTAAAATCAACTAAAACCATTTTTCTAAACGGAACAAAATTAAATTAAAACTATTAATACCTTAGCTCTTTGGGGATGACCTCGATTTACCAAACAACTGCACTACAGACGGAACGGGTTCTCTGCCCGTTATGCTCTGCCCGTTAGTGCGTGTGTCGGTAAATGAGTTTTATAAATTTAAAACTTGGTAAAATATTATTTAAAAGAATTTACGCATCAAGTTTTTGGCGCTGTTGCCAGGGATCTAAAAGATAGTTTTAATTTGACCCTCTTTCTCGATCATGATTAGGAGTAGCAACACAAAAGTGTTCACTCCTTTCGCTAACCCCGAAAGGCAATTTCGGAATAGAAAAGATATCACACCCGTTGTGGTCCATAATATTTATTCCTCCTGTGAATCTGAATCGTCAGAATCAGAGTCGGAATATTTTAGCGATATCGACATCGATACACTTACACTGTAACAATATCTGGCA
This sequence comes from Tanacetum coccineum, assembly GCA_026074375.1. Classification (NCBI taxonomy): domain Eukaryota; kingdom Viridiplantae; phylum Streptophyta; class Magnoliopsida; order Asterales; family Asteraceae; genus Tanacetum; species Tanacetum coccineum. The sequence continues at coordinate 7,651 of BQNB010088232.1, read as the reverse complement.
CTTAATCATAATAACTCGCAAATAGGAATAAAAAGACCTGAGATTAAAAAGAACGCCATTTTTCAAATTACAAGTCAACTATTGAGGAAATTGCTTTAGAACACCTTCTCTGGAGGAAAGGTTGAACACGCTATAGGACACTTACAAAAAATCCTAGAAATCGCTAGTTTATTCAACACACCTGGGATTTTGGGAAATGACATAATGCTACGAAATTTTCCCTTAAATCTTAAAGGAGCCGCCAAGAGATGGTTAGGAAGAACTTCATCCGACTTATTAAAATCCTAGGATGAATTAAAACAAATCTTCATCCAAAAATGTTGCCCACCTTTAGTAACTTTCAAACAAATAGGAGAAATTCATAATTTTTGGCAAGAAGAAGGAGAAACCTTATACCAAACATGGGAAAGATTTAATGAACTCCTCTTTAAGTGTCCATTTCATGATTTAAATGACTATTAAAAAGTAAATACCTTTTACAAAGGCCTAAACTTTCACACCCGTCAGATCATGGATTCCCGTGGTTTAATTACAAGGTTAACTGCTAGTGGAGCTTTGGAGTCAATTTAGGAGAAAGTAGACCATTCTCATAGATGGCACAAGGAGGAAAGTTCAAACAACTCTTTTAGCACTATCACTGAAAAACTTAAGATTCTAAATCATGATATGAGTAATCTTAGGGAAGAAATCCATAAAATCAACCAAAAACTCAATATGGAATTCCACCATGAAGTAGTAAAAAGTATAAGGACGAGTGAGACTAAACAAAACCACCAAAGGTTCACCTACCCTTTAGATAACCTCAAGGGAGCACTAGAACAATATCTATAGGAATCACGTAAGAGACAGAATATATTGGACAAATGGATGCAAAACTTCATTGGAAACACTAATAAAAACCTCCAAAAACAAGAATCCACAATTAAAAAACTCAAAAAAAATTGTTCACCTTGCCCATGTTTTAGCTAATCGGAAGGACAACGCACCAGTAATAATCGTACTACTTTACAACAAGATGGAGCAATGAAATTATAACCACAAGTTACAAGTATGAGTAGTGTTAGCATCTTAACTTGTATTTGACGGTGATCTCGTTTTTAAGCTTAGTTTGGGGCGGGTGAAAAATCGAGGACGGTGAATTTATCTTTTTGGGCATTTTAGGATTAAGGTGCTTCTTATTCCGTGACCCTAAAAGTTATGAAAATAATGAAGGTCTAAACATTCTAGTTAGTTGCTAAAAAGAAAAAGTACAAAAAATGAGAAAAAGGGAAAATACAAAAATGTGTGTGGTAATAAGTGTAAATATTTAAAAATGGTCAAAACGAGGCTTTTCAAAGCTAATGATTTTTTAATTCCCTTCGATGAACATTTAGCTACTTTTCGATGTAATTAGTCGAGGGGGATTGAGATTCTTGGTTTTCTAAAGTGTTTACTTATGGCATTGCGTGAGGACACGACAATAATTTAGTATGGGAGATTTTGATATGTGCTTAATTACACATACCTTTTGCCTATTAAAACGAGCCTAAATGACCAAAAACGGACATAAAATGCCAAATATACGTTTGTTTTACTTTGTATACTGTGCAGGTATCGGATATTCACTAAAGGACAAAAATGAAGCCAAAACCGATAAAACCAAGCACGAGATTGGAAAGAAAGCAAAAAGTCAAAGTCAAAGTCAAAAAGTCAAAAAGTCAAAAGTCAAAGTCAACAAGTCAAAGCTAAAGCCGAAGACGTATTTATCTTAAATAGACCAACCCGCACCCCATTTAATGGGTTGGGTCAGCCCATTAAGCTCATATCTATAAGCCTTAATGTTTAAATAACCCTAGTCCAATCCAACACAAACCTGACCTAATTAACCAAGCCCAAACCCACTAAACCCCGTTAGCCCCAACACCTCCTAAACTGTTTACACAGTTAGTCTTTAAGGACTAACATTGCTAGTCCTTAAGGACTAACACATTTAGCCCCTAAACCATTTTTACCTTTACATCCCTAGTCCTTTTTCCTTAACCCCATCAAAAAATTAAACCAAACAGTACCCAACCGCCATTATTACTATTCCCGTGTCTCTTTCACTCGACCTCTGCACTCTGCAACAAAACAACAAAACCCCTCAACCCCACTTCATAAACATCCAAATCCACCTTGGCAATCCTCTCAAACCTCATTCGTTAACAGATTGAAGACCCAAATCAAAGGCTGTGATCAATGGACTTGGAGAACAAGAAAGATGAATGGCTATGATTGATTTTGCAACTCTCTCACACAAGAAGCACACCCTCTCATCTCTCTCACAGAAGTAACACAAGAAGAAGACCTAGAACTTTTATCTCTCTTCTATAAATAGGACCTTGTAAGCCCATATAAGGATATCTAGTTTTATAGCTTATTTTTGTTTACTTTTTAGCTTGTTGCAGTTTATTTTCAAGTCTTGTAATGTTTTTTTAAGTTTAATGAAAAGTTAAGGTTTTTATGTTTAAATTCTATGTTTTTTTAAAGTTCATGTTCTATTGTTTTTAAAAGTATTTTATAATCTCTCATAAGCTCTTGTCTACTTAATATAAGTTGTTTACTTGAACTACACAAGCTTTTCCACAGCTTGTAGAGTTTTAAGTCTTTTTCACTCAAAAAGCTATTTTGGATGACAAGCCAGATTTGGAAGGGCTTTTGGGGTTTTACTAGCTTGTTTTAAACAAGCTAGAGCTTGTAGACAAAGCTCTTAAGAGCTTATTTGCCCTTGTTTTGAGCAAAGGGCAAGGTACTCTCTTTTTTTTGCATTTTAGCGTAAATCTGCTTCTGGCTTATTTCTGCTTATTTACTGTTGCTTATGGCTTATTTCTGTTTAGTTATGCTAGCTAGTGCTTATCATGTTTAGTTTATGGCTTTAGATATCATTTGTTCAAGTTTTCTCATAATCTATCTTATTTAGCTCTTAGACTGCTTATTCTTGTTGCTTATATCAAGTGCTTATTGAAAGTTAATTTATGCTTGTTTTTGCTTATTATACTTAGTCATAATCTGGTCTTTCAAAATTTAAGCTTAAATATGTGTTTTATAAGTTAAAAATGCAAATTCAGTGTTTTAATGGGTGTTTGGCTTAACAGTATTAACTATAAGTTAATACTGTTGGTGCAATTTTTGTTTTCAAAACCAAGTTTGATTAACTCATTTGAGGTATTAGGATATGTTTTAATGGTTTTTAAAGTTTAAAGTTCAAGTTTAATATTTAAGCTAGTTAAAGTTTAAGTCTGTGGTGTCTTTGTTTGCTAGAACTGCTTATTTTGATCATTGGCTTTAGATTGATATAAGTTTAAATTTTCATGTTCATTTTGAGTGCTATGATTCATTAGGATTAAGTTTTGTGTTCCTGCATTTGTTGTTTGTGGTTTAGCATAATATGTCAAAGAGTCTTTTGTTCTTAGTCTTTAAAATACTCATTTTCAATATCATAATTTAAGTAGTGTAATATGTTTTTAGGTTTTGCATTTGATAATAGTTGTTGTTCTTTGTTCTAAGTTAGCTTGTTTTAGCTTATTGAAAGTTTTTGAGCTTATTTGTTTGGTTAAAACCAAGTCTGCAAATGTAGGATTAGTCTTAGAACATAATTTCCAAAACTTTGTTTTCAATCCAAAAATAGTTAAGCTGTCATTTTCATTTAGCCTTTTTTAGCTTATTTTGTGATCCAAAATGCTAATTTCTTGCTTATTTGAGTTGTTTGGTCGTTGAAATTAATCTGTTTTTAAGTTTTGAGGTCTAGCCTTTTGGTTTTCTAGCTTAAAAGTTAACTTAATAAGTAGCAAAAGTCCATTAAGTCCTCTTATTGAGTCTGCTATTCTTTTCCCTTTTAGTGTTTTTTAGCTTATTCTTTTTGCTTATTTCATAGTCATATGTTCTTATTAGGTTTAGTTTTGAGTCTGGTTTAGCTTATTTCCTTTTCTTAATTGCTTATTAAGTCTTAAAAGTCCAAGCAGTTTTGCTATTAGTCCTTTAGTTAGATTTATAAAACTGTCATTTTTTAAACATCTTATTCCTAGCTTATTTCTAGTTTTCAGAAAAAGTGTTTTCATAAAAATTTCTTATTTTTACTTATTTGATAGCTTTTTCAAAAAGAAAACAAAAAAATGTTTTGTAAAAAAGAGGGGCCACAGGAGTCGAACCAGTGACCTCCCCCTTTCATACCAATGCATTTAACACACACACTCACAACCATCTGCCCTTGGGTCTTTTCCGTTTATTATTTGTCTTATTAAATATATAAAGTCATTTAGCCAGTTTAGCCTAACAGCTTATTATAGCTTATTTCATTAAGTTGTTTTCACCATTTTATTTTTCCTAGATTAAGCATTGTCCAAAGTACTTTCCATGAATTTTTTAGAATTTTCCCAGTTAGTTTAGTATTTTTAATTAATTTTTTAGATTAAATCAGTTTTTAATTCATAATAAATTAAATAGAAGTCAAAAAAATATAATTCTTTTTTCTAAAACTATTTTTAGTCATTTAGGATTTATAAAAAATAAAAAAACATTTGTAGGGTTAAAATTTGATTTAGTTGCTTAATCGTCGCGTTTTTAAATTCCGATTAACGTTTTCGTGTTTTATTTTTAATTGTCTTAATTGTTGCTTTCCTTTACATGTTTTTGCATTTATAATTGTAGAAATAGAAAACCAAATCAAAATCTTGATCATTCAAACGCGCGATCACGAACTTAATCACGATTCTCAATTCACGCCTCGTCGGGAAACGACCCGGGAAGGTTTTTGGGATCTTGCTTTGGTTAAAAGTAATTTTCTTCTTTAAAACCTTACGGAATACTTACCTCTCTCTTCTTAATTGATATTTTGGTTATATATTATATATATGTATTAAGCAATTATTACTATATATATATGTATAGTTAAAATTACAAATCAATATCCTTTCTACGCACTCGCGTTTCACTAGACGTCTATGCCAATTTAATATCTTATGGCTAGTTTTCTAAAGCCTAACGCGCACATCCATCATAAGAAGCACAAGAATCTACAAACTAAGTTTCATGCAATCAAAAGTAAATACTAATAGATCTAGCCTTGCATGGTAAATAATGGAGAAGAACTAGAATCTATCACAAAACACAAAAACATATTAAGTGATAAAAGATAAATCAACTTCACTTGATTAAATCATGCAGTTGAAGAGGAGAAGGTTTTTAAAACGCTTCACGCTTGCCTGCTCTTCCGCTTCTTTGTACGTTTCCTTGAGAGCTACCATGTACTTTTGACTATCGGTTAAACCAAAAATATTTTTCTCTTAATGTATTTTGCTATAAAAACTATCTTCTATCCTCTTATACGATTAATCTTATCTTCTTACCCTCTATTTTTTTAATTCTTTTGACATGTCTTTCGTATAACAGCCCCAGTACGAGACATATTCTTGTGAGTTTAGTGGAAACGATGCTCATTATGGTTACGATTGTCCACCTCAAGTCCCGTTTGTCTACAATCAGGACCCGTGTTTCAATCAAAACTTTGATAATTTTCCACAAACTTCACCAAGTCTTCCACAATATCTTTGTTGTACCCGTTGTGGGGGTCCTCATGAGACTTTTCAATGTGATCAATTGATCTGTCGAGAGCCTTATTATGCCGCGAGCGAGGCGGGAGCACCTCACACACACACACTTTTCAGTGTCAACAAATTGAATCACAATTTACACTAGTACAAAAAGTGTATTTGGTCAAACATGGCCAAAAATGGGAACGCCACACTACGATTACATATTTTATGTGACCAAAGGTACCAAAAAAGACACCATTTACTAATTAGTCACACATGAACATTTTTATCGTGTGACCATTAGAACCGTATTGCCACACATTCGAACATCATGTGGCTAAAAGTAACTGTTAATATTGTTTGGTCACATATGATTTCGAACGTGTGAACCATACAATAAGCTTGAAGCAATGGTCACAATAACATATAAATGTGAAAAATATTTTTGTCCACACACTGAACAATGATGACTAAATGCCACATAGGTAACACTAAAACGATTTGTCACAACATTATTTATTTTAGCCAAATTCCGTAACATATGGTCCCGTAACTTAATATTTGTGTCAAAGTTTAGTTGTGTTAGCTTCCCACAAAGCTAATGTGTTTAGTCACATTACTTCTAACACAATGGACCAAATGGCATATATGGTCACACTTACAACGTATTGTCAACACAATCATAATATTCATGTGGCCATATTGATGATCAATAGTGCACACAAAATACACATTTCTTTCAATTTAAACAACCAAATTGGTTCACACTTATTAACAACATTTGGTCACTTATGCTTAGTTGTAGTGACTAAATACCAAAAACATACATGTTTTGCGTGGGTCTAATATATTACAAAAAGGTCACACCAACAACAATTCCATGTGGCCATTGGATGCTCAAAAGTCAACCCACAAAATACAACATTTCTTCAATTTATTTTAGTGTAGCTAAATTCCGTTACATATGGTCACGTAACTTAATATGTGTGTCTAAAGTTTAGTTTATGTTAGCTTGCCAAAAGCTTTGTATGGATAAATATTACAAAAGGTTACACAAACATCAAATTCATGTGGCCATTGGATGATCAATAGTCATACAAAATACATATTTCTTCAATTAAACACCATATGGTCACACTTATTAACACTTTTGGCCACTTTATGCTTAATTGTATGTGACTAAACACCCAAAAAAATATGCTTTGTGTGACTAAATATTACAAATGGCCACACAAACATAAAATTCATGTGACCATTGGATAAATATTAGTCACACAAAATACATATTTCTTCACTTTAAACAGCATATGGTCACACTTATTAACACTTTTGGTAACTTTAGTCTTAGTTGTATGTGACTAAAAACCCAAAACAAACATGCTTTGTGTGGCTAAATATTACAAAAGGTCACACAAACTTCAAATTCATGTGGCCATTGGATGATCAATAGTCACACAAAATACACATTTCTTCAATTTAAACAACATATGTTCACACTTATTAACAGTTTTGGTCACTTTATGCTTAGTTGTATGTGACTAAATACCCAAAACAAATATGCTTTGTGTGGCTAAATATTACAAAAAGTCACACAAACATCAAATTCATGTGGCCATTTAATGATCAATAGTCACACAAAATAGACATTTCGTCACTTTAAACACTATATGGTCACACTTATTAATAGTTTTGGTCACTTTATGCTTAGTTGTCTGTGACTAAATACCCAAAAAACCAATATATTCATAACAAGAAAATAAAAAAAGGATGTTACACCCCAGCAAGAATCGAACCCGCGACCTCCCTTACAGAAGTCAAGCAGGTTACCATATTGCCCTAACAACCTATTCATTAATGTAATGCATTTTCGATTTAATATAGAAGTTTAAGCTTCATTGTTTTTGGCTAGTAGCTTAAAAAATGCTTATAAAAAAGGATGTTACACTCCAACAAGAATCAAACCTGCGACCTCCCTTACGAAAGTCAAGCGGTTTACCATCTTGCCAAAGTAACCTATTCGTTAATGTTATGCATTCCTGTTTAATATAAAAGTTTAAGCTTCATTGTTTTTTTCTCCCTCTGCTTATGTAATGTGCAAGCTG
>BQNB010088231.1:0-27709 GCA_026074375.1 Tanacetum coccineum | reverse complement strand
AACTAAGTAATGGCAAAATCAGTGAGAGTATGTGGTTTAAGGAAAATTAATAAATGATTCTACTTTCAAGGTACATGCAAATATATTTAAGAACTTGAAATAGTCATTTTATCTCATGACGATAAATCACCACATATATTAATAATATCGTAATGTTTTAACTGATTAGTCATTTTATAATTTTTATTTTCTTTTAACAATACCATTATTTGTGACAAGTTAACTTATTAGCGTAAAGTTATTAATTATAAGTTAATTTATTTTATTCAATTGATGTTAGTTACTTTTGGGTTGTCTAAGTACTCATATCCCATTATAACGTAAGCTGGTCCACTAATGTAAATAAAAGGCTTGTCCTTATAATAAAAAATCTTATTTTATCATAAAAAATATGTCATAAGTCATTACTTTAGTAGTTCGTCATGTTTAAGAACTATATTATGGACTTTATTGTTATATTCCTCAACTGCAACTTGCATAAGAAATCTAACCATAAAGTAGGTTAGATGCAAGTATTAGATGAGATATAAACAGGAAACAATCAATTCGATGTCTATATTATGATTGTTTGAAAATGGTATATGAAAATTCTATGGTTACATGTATTATTAAATTGATTGACATATATACCTTAATATTAGTGGGAGCAAATTGGTTATTATTATTGTGGAAACTAGAAGGGGGGTTGAATAGTTTACCGCTTTTTAAATTTACTTAACGTTTGTATATAAAATCGTAGATTTGATTTTAGGTGATATCAATATGCAATATGAACAATCGAGATAAGTAAATAAACAATATTAATCTACACAATAATAAATATGAGGCAAGAGAGAAGAGTTAGAATGATCAAACCACAACACGAAGATTTATAGTGGTTCGGTAACGAAGCTCCTCTTCGCCCTACTCCACTCCTCGAGTATCCAACTCGAGAGTTCACTTCACTATATCGATAAGCTCTCTTTAGGTAGAGAAAATCATACACACTTGGCTTACACCAATTTTTGACACTAAGCCTAATGTCGATTTCTAATCTTAGCTAGAACTGATCTACCACTTACACTCGTATTTTGAGGCCTAAAATACTAACCGCTCTTACAAGTATTCACTCACCTAAATACTTACACGATCTACCCGATCCAACTATTACACAAGAATATAAGATATATGAATGAATTACAATGTACAACACGATCGTAACAACGTTACGTAAGCACAACTTAAACTACAATACTTTGTATTTTAGCGATTACGAGTATTATTCTCTAGCACTTGGAGATGTAAGCTTGAATTACTTGAAAACAAATGCTTATGTTAATTGAATGATCAAAGGTTTAGAAGGTTTGGAAATATATTTGCTGATTTAAGACAGAATGAATAAGTGTGCAAAAGGTAAGAAAAATTCGCGGAACAATCCACTATTTATAGGACAATGCTAGGAGCAAAATACATGGTCGGCCCTCCAAGCTCATTGGCCGGCTCCCTTATCAATCAGGGGGTCGCTAGTTCCTATAGGCCGCTCCTATTTTTTTCTTTTTTCGAGGAAGGTTTATCTAAGGTAGAATTTTTTGTTTTGGGGGGAAAAATCCGAATTCAAATTATTTATTTGAATTAAAACATTTTTTATAATTACAAAAATATTTTGTCTAATTTATTGTTTAAAAAATGTTTTGTTACATTTTTAAAAATGTAAGGTTTAGGACAAAATTAAATCTCTTTGATCATTAATTAAATTAAGCATTTGTTTATTAATACCTTAAGTGATTTACGTTGAAATGGAAATTTACTAATAACTTGTTTACGTTTAATTTTACATATAACGTCTTTACATTTTGTGATTATTCAAAACCGTAAGAGAAGTCTGAGAAAAATATAAATAACGTTTTTAGACATTATTTGTATTAACACTCTGAATTAAAATAACAATATCCGGAAAAATATTATTTATAATATATGCGTTCACGGGTTTTAATACTAAATACGGCTAAATTATTATTAACACACAACAATGTAATTATAAAACGTGGGAATTAGCATTTTTTATTTAATATGGTAGAAAACATTTATAATTTTGTTTACATTAAAATAAACCTGCATTCACAATTACTGAAATAGTGATAAACAAGATTTTCAGTGTAAAAATAAAAGAAAATAACAACACTTACAAAAGTAACACTTAAATAAAAGAGCAATGCTACATCCACAAAAGATTTACAAAAAGAAATCCACACATACACTTGTCATGCGAATATTGGTGATGAAAATAATGAAAGAGAAAAACCATACAAAATTATTGGTCCAACTCACACGCCATGTCATTATGTAGATAATTTTTTGTAAAATTTTGATGGATGTAGCATTTCTCTAAATAAAATTTAATGTTTAAACTTTGTAGGTATTAAAACTAGTGTACTTGAGACGGAGAAAGTAATTAACATGACTTAAATAAAAAAACTAAACAAACACGATTATGATATTGTAGTTCATAAAATGACCATTTTTCTTTTTTACCACGTAATGATAAGAACAAGCAAAAGAACCCGCGCGTTGCGGCGGGGCTAATTTTTTCCCGAATAATTTTTTTTTTACGTTTCGGGGGTTTTTTTTGGCGATGCGTTATGGCGGGGCTAATTTTTAATAGTTTCTTTTTTTGTATGATTCGGGGAAAAAAAATTTGCAGTTGGGACAGGGGGGCTAATTTTCCCGAATATTTCTTTATTTTGGGACGGTTATGTAAAATTCTTTACGGGAAAATGTGTAAGAAAATCGTAAATAGTTAAAAGGTGAGGGTCTGTTTTGTATTTTTTTTACTATTGGCCAGATTTTATGGGCTATTTTTTTGGTTTGTTTTTTTTTGCTAATTTTTTTTCCCACTATTTCATTTTTTTTGACGATTCGTGAAAAATTGTTTTTGTCGTTGGGACATGTTAATTTTTTTCCCGAATATTTTCTTTTTTGGGACGGTTCGATATCTTTTTTATTTGGTCCGATGAAATGTAAAAAAGTTTGTGAACAATAAAAACTTGACGTTTTTTTGTTAATTTTTTACGGGAATTTTTGTGTAAGAAAATCGTAAACCCGTTTTGTATTTTTTTTTACTTTGGGCCAGATTTCAGGCTAATTTTGGGCTAAGTTTTTTTTTTACTTTTGGCCAGATTTTGGGCCACATTTTATGCGAATTTTAGGCTAGGTTAATTCGACAAATGAGTAGTATAATAATAATTTTTTTATATGGCTATTGTGTTGGGCCTCATGTTTAAAGTGTTGTTTTTTTATTGCTATATGGTTATTTTTTTTAATATAATGGGTTGTACGTTTGTGACCATATCGATTATTTTAAAGTTATTAAGTATCGAAGATGTTTCCGCGTGTATTTTTTTTATCTGAATAAATCGGAACTTTTGTAATATTATTTTCCCCTCCTACTTTGTGCATAATTTTTTTTTTTTAAATTAAAAAAAAAATCAGGCTGGCCTAAAATGAGAGTCCGATACTGTAGCACCTGGCCCACTGTCAAAACGACAGTGTATTAGTCGGCTAACGTGTATATTTATAATGGCCGTGATTTTTGGGCCACTTAAAGGACACAAAGGCCCACCCTTGTAAAATCGTGTTTTCCATGCTTGAAACATGTTGCACTCTAGTTCCTAAATTAAAAGTTTTACTTTTTTTCATTTTATATTAAATATTCATATTGCTATTTTGAGATATTTTATTTAAAGTGTATAGGAAGGCGTTTATTAAATTAAGTGGTTACATATAAAAATTTTAATTAGTTATTTATTAAGAAAAATGTAGTTTTAATAAGTCCCTCAGTTAAGAGATTATAAAAATTTTGAGCCCACATTTATCTCAATAAGAGGGAATAAATGAAAAAGTAAATACCCCTAAGTTATATTTTAACTAATGAAAATAAACGTCGTAGATATGACATTCGATTAGTGAAGGGTGTAAATAATATAATTTCCTACAACTTTATATCTTATCAGAGTAGTCATTTATTATTAGAAAGAAACAGTTCTGTTTTGATTATATTCATTGTTTTTAGGTGAATTCTCATGACAATAATTAATAAAACAGGAATTTCAAAGATTCCTGTGTGGATGAAAAAAGTAAAAGCAATTCACGCCGGTTTCTCTCATTTCGCTTTCTTTCACTTTCTTTTCATAGATTATGTTTTGTTTTTGTTTCGAAAGGGCTTTATATTTATTTTTGTTTTAGGCTTTTAGCGTTTGAATATTACAGAAGCTTGTTTTTGTATCTTCCAATATGCCTACTGCGTCGCTTTCAACAATATCGTATTCATACATTTATAAATTGGATTAGGATTTTTTAATGTTCAAAATGAACATGACCCATCATGTTGAGGTTATTGTGAGATGGAAGGAACAAATAGTTTATAATTGTGGGACTTTTGTTTTATTTTAAATTAATTTTTCACTCACAATAAAGTCAATGCGTCATGTTCATTTTGAACATTAGAATCCTAATCCTTATAAATTATATGACTAAACTCTCTCAAAATAATTATTTATTTTTTTATTTTGTGATATTTTAAAATAATTGTTTATTTCTTATTTTAATTAATCAAATGATGGACAATTAAGACAACAAACCCGAAGTTCGATCGCGGAACGCTAGATCGCGAGTTGTATCGAGTACAAGTAGCGTACACGATAGACTACAAAGAACCGACAAGTATATGCACACAGTATACCCTCAAACACCCCTTTATTAAAAACCTAATAAACCTTACAATTTGAGGAAGAAGAATGAATAACTACCATCCCCTCATCTCTATTTATAGGGATAAGGGGGGAGAAAACTTTCCTAAATCAAATAAGAAACTTCTTGCCTTGCAAGACAAGCTAGACAATTCCTAGTTTTAGTCTAATCCTAATCTATATTACAATGTACACTTAAGTCCCTAAAATGTGTTAAGTTTGCTCCTAATATTCAACAATTTCCACCTTAGGAGTAACACTTACACATAACCGATACTCAACATCTTTTCCTTGTGTTGAAACCTCGAACCGGGAACCACCTTGTTGACCAGGCAGTGTAATTCAGTAATTTTCCTAGATTAGCTTTCTTAGACTCCCCCACTTTCTTCTTTTCAGCAACATTACCCTCTTGCACGGGTACTCCAGTTACCGTAATGTTTGCCCCCACCTTTATACCAAGGTGTACCTTTTCCTGCTCTTTTACACCAAGCAGTCCGTGTTTGTTTTTTCTTCAAGTTGCTTGTCCTTCAACCGTCTTTGAGCCACTGCAGCATCATCGTTACTAACTTGAAAAACCTCAGCTTCACGATTCCCTTGAGCTCCCTGCAGTTTCACCTCAAACCAAACACGTTTATCAACCTGTACTCTATGGACTCCTGTTCGCACCAGGACCCCACCCCCCCCCACCCCCCCCCCCCCCCCCCCCCCCCCCCCCACCCCCCCCCCCCCCCCTACCCCCCCCCCCCCCCCCCCCCCCCCCCCCCCCCCACCCCGCCCCCACCCCCCCCCCCCCCCACCACCCCACCTCCCCCCCAACCCCACCCCCCCCCCCACCCCCCCCCACCCACCCCCACCCCCCCCCCCCCCACCCCCCCCCCCCCCCACCCCCCCCCCCCCCCCCACCCCCCCCCCCCCCCCCAACCACCCCCTCCCCCCCCCCCCCCCCCCCCCCCCCCCCCCCCCCCCCCCCCCCCCCACCCCCCCCCCCCCCCCCCCCCCCCCCCCCACCCCACTCCCCCCCCCACCCCGCCCCCCCCCCCCCCCCCCCCCCCCCAACTCCCCCCCCCCCCCCCCCGCCCCACCACCCCCCCCCCCCCCCACCCCCCACCCCCCCCCCCCCCCCCCCCCCCCCCCCCCCCCCCCCCTCCCCCCCCCCCCCCCCCCACACCCCCCCCCACCCCCCCCCCCCCCCCACCCCCCCCCCCCCCCCACCCACCCCCCCCCCCCCCCCCCCCCACCCCCCCCCCCCCCCCCCCCCCCCCCCCCCCACCCCCCACCCCCCCCCCCCCCCCCCCACCCCCCCCCCCCCCCCCCCCCACCCCCCCACCCCCCCCACCCCCCCCCCCCCCCCCCCCCCCCCCCCCCCCCCCCCCCCCCCCCCCCCCCCCCCCCCCTCCCCCAAGTGTTTGAACTCGACTGTTTAAGAACCAAGTTGTATGAACCCAACTTGTTATTGACCTAAGTTGTTTGAACCCACTTGTTTAGAACCAGTGATTGAAACCCAGCTTGTTTTGGAACCCCATACTTTTGTACACAAATATCATCACACTTCCAAAGTATACACACAGTTCTTTTTCCTGATTCTAATCATCATAACCCGACAACCCTTGATCACCTTGATTCTACCCATCTGCATCTTCACAGTATAACCCTCCTTTTCAAGAGTACCCAATGAAATCAAACTTCTTTTTAACCCTAGAACATACCTGACATCTTCCAGTATAAAGTTGGATCCATCATGCAACTGTATCTTCACTTTTCCTGTCCCTTTGATAATGCATGTTCTGTTATCACCCAACTGAACTGAACCATAATCAACAACCTTAAAGTCATACAAGAAGTCCCTCCTATATGTCATATGATAAGACCCACCCGAATCCATTACCAATTCAGTCATCTCATCATTCCCGACTACCACCAGGGCTTCTCTAAAGTAGGCGTTACCCTCATCATCAGAAGAATCAGAATCCTGATCACGCTTACCCTTCTTGACGAACCCACTTAACTTCTTCTTTGGACAGTCTCTCTTTAAATGACCCTCTGAATGACCTATGAAGCACTTGAGTTTACTAGTTCCACCCCTTGACTTAAACCGCGAACTTCCACCAGAATGAGCTTTACCTGAATGATCTGACCTTCCCCTTACATATAACCCGTCACCAGCTTCTTCCTTTGTGCCTTCAGTTCTTTTCTTCAACTCCCTTGAATTCAGAGTCGCTAGAACATCCTCGATTGTCAAGGATTCCCTCCCATACAACAATGTCTCCACAAAGTTTTCATAAGACGATGGCAACGACGTAAGTAACATAAGTGTCTGATCCTCATCCTCAATCTCGATATCAATGTTCGCCAAGTCAAGTATCAACTTATTAAACTCATCTATATAATCACCCAGTTTCGTACCTGGACTCATATAGTATGTGTACAGTTTCTTCTTCAGATACAGTCTGTTTGCTAAGGACTTAGTCATATAGAGACTAGTCAACTTCGTCCAAATTCTTGCATCAGATGTTTCCTTGGTAACTTCCCGTAAAACCCGGTCTCCCAAGCATAAAATCAAGCAACTGTATGCCTTCTTCATCAAAGCATCCTTTTCACCTGCTTCCATGTCCGCGGGTAATGTCTCTAATACAGCATCACATCCCCGCTGAACCATTAAAGCGCGCATATTTATTTGCCATAACCCGAAGTCATTCTTCCCATCGAATTTTTCGATGTCAAACCTAGTTATAGAACTAGCCATTCTTCTTTAACCTTGATAAAAACCTGTCAGTTGTTTCTTAGTCCGAAGGCGGTTGCCGACAGTGGGGGCCTCTCGGGAAGGGCCTTGGCAATATGTCCCCGTTGGTGGGGGGCGGGGGGCATGGGGGGGGGGGGGGGGAGGGGGGGGTAGGGGGGGAAGCCCTGGGGGGGGGTGGGGGGCGTGGTGTGGGGGGGGGCGAAGGGGATCGAAGTGGGTAATTAGAAAAATCCTAAACCCTCGATTTTGTACAAGCAAACCCGACCGTTAATTTGAAACACATGATCAAAACTTGCACCACAAGAAATCGCAACAACAACAAACCATCAATCAAATCATTTTTTTAACAAAAAAAACGACACCCTGAAGTCGTCTTTTAAAAGAAAACGATACATTTTCTTTATTTTGCTACCTCAAATTTATAGTTAATATTCCCCACTTTGATTTAAACAAGGTTTTTAACCCGCGCTTCGCAGCGGAGCGCGGGTATTTACGTTGACATTAACAAAATGGAGGCACTCTTCTTTCTTTTTTCATAGAAATGTAACTGGAAGCACCAACATTGCACAAAAATATACATAAATATTCATACATAAGCAGGATTCTATTGATTAAACATTAGATTACAAACCTAAAGCATTAGACACACATACTAAAAACATGTATTATAGCCTTTTGACCCCAAGAACCTAATCCCGAACCCTTCTCGGTTTCATTTTCCCTCTTCTTTACACCTCACGTATCCTCATTCCCACTGACCACCTTTTGATCCCAAGAAAGTGCTCCCAGCCCTTCTCAGTTTCATTTTCCGTCTTCTTAGTCACATAACAGAAAGTTTCAGAAGAGTTCTTCTGAAAAAACAAAGCCCACAAACCAAATAAAAAATAAAACCAATCAAATATTTTACATTATAAAAACACAAACTTTTTATTAAAAAATTAGCTTTCAATCAAGAAAAAAACGACAAACCTTTTCATTCATGGATGTACCTGCAATCAAAGAAAAACTTGTCATTAAAACTATGATGGGATGGAACTTATGATGCGTGTGTGTTTTTTTTGTGGAAGAATGGATGGTATGTGATAATAGATCTGGTGACTATGAGAAAACTGTGGATGGGGTTGTGTATAAATCAAAGTATATTTGAGGGGTGTGTGTCCTTATAGACACGTATATAGGACAGATCAAAGAGTTAGGTGATGAAGGAGAGTGGAATTCCTATAGACACGTATATAGACACGTATTAGTACAATATAAATAACGTCGTTTAGCCCAGCGAAATACGTCGAAATAACGTCCTTATAACGTCGTTTAGCCCAGCGAAATACGTCGTTAATATAAGCACCTGCAAATTTTCCAAAGAAACATCAAATGGATTTCTAATTTCATTTAAACCATGTATTCGCGAAATCTTTTCGGAAATGTGTTGCTGTTAAAAAGTTATAAAAGGTGAAACCTTGTTTCAAAACAACCTGTACATGATAACTATTATACTATTAGAGGATGAGTTAACCGGTAGCCACTTACTTTCAAATTTACTGCATTGCCACCACTTCTAGCATTTAATATTCCAAGGGAACCAAGAACAGCTGGAAAAATCTACCATATAAACAGAAAAACAACACAATAGTCAAACCAGTTAAATGTGTAAATAGAGGTTTTTATAAGTTTAAGATTTGCCATAATCATATTTATGCACAAAATCTTTCAAATCCTTTCATCGAGCAAAATTTTATTGGAGCTTATATAACTTCTGTAATCATGATTCTAAATAGCCAGAGTTTTGTGGCCTAATGTGTTTTATTATCTTATCAGCATCTGTATTTTTTCACACGCTGAAAGCTTCACATTGTTTTGAGCATGTTATTGCAAGTGAGTTTGATAATAATGTCTTCTGTGATTTAAAGTAGCTGCTTGAAGTTTTTTAAAGATGGGTGAAGTTTCACTACGATTATATACATAGATCTATTACATTGATTTTTGCAACATTCATTACAAAACTGGTAATAGGAAGAACGATACAATAATCTTAAGAATGATATAAACTTGAAAGATAATTATATCTTAAGGTAATTCAGTGATCTCTGGGTGCAACTATAGCTATCATTTTCTTATTTGGTTTGAGCTTCAAGGCCCCACCACCTACATAAGTTTTTAATGGAATACTCAAAACAAAAAAACGTGTGACAACTTAGGATGACTAAGATCTTTAAGAAAAGTGTACACCCCATTTGAGAAACCGCTTTGACCCACAGCCAACACGGAGGAGTACGTTACAATGTCCCCAAGGCAGCCTACATTAGCCGACAAACCATGAAAGCAGATTAAAGCCACTTTATTTGGCAGATTGGTTTATGAGATCCATCTGACTATGGCCCTCTATTCACGCTATAAGCTGATACTAAAACTTACATATTAGTAATCATGGTTTAATAATTGTAATTAAAAAGGGGCTAAACTTCCAAAACAGCAGTCTAATACTAGAACTCTAACGCCTAATTATTTTTATTTTTTTATATTTTTTTATTTATTTTTTTTAAATTTTTTTTTTTTAATTTTAAAGATCTTTATGTAAATTTAAGGCCAATCTGATTGTTTTATAAGTAAGTGCACTGCATAATAGAACTCGATTCACAAAAGTTATACCATGCAACATATCCTTAAATATCTAGATAAAATAGGACTCGGTTATTCTTTATACTATTAAATTTCCATATTCATTGACGTAAGTAGAAACAATACAAATAATATATAGGAACTGTCAGGAGTCCAGGACCATGAAAAGATTGTTGGTGCACAAAATTTTGGGCCTTATGTTACGTATTTATCATTAAATTGCCATGAGTATGCATGTTCAATTAAAACTAATATAAGGGCCTCTGGTTATTTTCGTAACAAAAGGAATTTTCCAAAATGCACATGGTCTCACAAATTATGTTTCTAGTTATTGCTTACTTTATTAAACTTCGTGGTGCCACTGACCGTAGATGTGACAATTTTAAACCATCAAACGATAAACGGTTAAAATGGGTTTTTTACAAATTGTTTACCTGGTCACTTTTAGTCGCGGTTCTGCCATTGACCGTAGATGTGGTAATTTTGAACCATTAAAAGGTAGACGGTTTAAATTGGTTTTTCCAATGCATATAACTCTTAAATTGTCTTAGCGGGTCGGCATGCTTGTTGTGACCATACTTATAAATTAGTGTGACCCCCCAACTATATATTGACCCGTTACCCAACCCACGGATATGCACCACAGGTTTATAACTATATCTCTATACAAACATATATAGAGAGTTGCAAGATTCACTGAGCTAACCTTCCTCAAGATATAAAAGAAATAGTGGAATCCATCACCAAATGTAGAATAATCGATTGACCACGTAAATTTAGGTGCATTAAATAACGGGCGCCTGAAGAGTGGCTGCAAAACATGAAAAATCATCAGATTAAAGCCAGACACAGGTCATGTGTTTGATGAGTTTTTGTGCTGACTACCTGACCAAATGCAATTGAGATGAAAATCCAGTTAGGTTTTAAAACCCTATGAACACGTTGAATAACCGATCTAATTCTGACATACTATAAAAAAAATTCTAAATCATCCGTAGTTCACCTTTTTCTTGTGTCATCATAACCTGCAAGAACATCATTCCAACATTTGGATTGAGATTTAGAACATAAATTAAGAGGGTGTTTGGATGTGAGTTGTAAAAGGTTTCAAATATGCGCAATACCTCCATATTTGATCCGTCTTTTGATGTTTGTTGGGATGAAAATGGTAACTGCAGGACATTCACGCTGGAAGGTTTTTCTTATTTAAAATATATGCAACTTTAGTCACATACTGTTCGCGTCATTCGGATTTTGTATGCAGAAAAAGTATAAATTTGAGCCACTTTCAACCCGGTTAGACATTACCACCTCCAATACAGATCAACCATACATTGGCAGCATTTAATCTGACGGTATGAGTCTCAAATAGGGAACTAATCGTGAAAAAGAGGATACGCCCGGCATGGCTGCAAACCTAATAGGTTGCCCCGCCAAGTTGCGGTCAATATCAGCTTTAATCGAGCCCATGTAAATTCATCACAGCCTCTGCCAAAAACCCCCCAATGCAGTTTCATGGCCGCGAGCTTAAAATACTCGCCATGCTGTAACTTTCTAGAACATTTAACAGCAAATAACAAACATATAGAGCACAACACTGAGAGAAGCATCTAAACTGCTCATCATGACACACCAATCAACAGCGCCACCCACCATAAACGGTGGTAACGAAGAGATTGGCGGCGATAACACGTAAACAACAATAATGTTATCAACCAAAGTAGATACTATGAATTCCGAGGGTTGAAGCAAAGCTGTATCCCAATTGTCAAGGTTCGATAGAACTCAAGGAGAGGTCCTGAGTTCACATGGGAACGTGAAGACCAATTTCAAAAGAAGTATCCGCATCTCTTCACTAAACCCGTACCTTCATCAAGTGTTGCAACTTGAGCCTTGAGGACAAGGCTCTTCTAACGGGTGGAGACTGTAACATTTCACATTTTCAGGTCATTTCCCGACTCAATTATTTTCATTATTTATTTTTAGGGTTTTACGCGTCCGCTTTTAATTATTATCTTATAGTTAAATCGCGTAAACTAAAAATCATCATCCAACGTAAACGGACACCAAACAAGTTAAAGTTTACATCAAGCAAGTGTTATATGATTATTAAGAATATAATTTATAACCTTTCATATTTTATTTTTATTGGTTACGTAAAACGCTTACGTTTCGCAATAAAATACATTTAGACATACCCGGGAAATACCTAGACTTATCTAGACTCAAACCAATACCCACTTTTATTCCCTAAACACAAAAATTGTACAATTTTTGTGTCATTAAGCCTATAGGGGCCGGTTATGATTAAACATAACACAAACATAAGGCAAACATTATATACTTTTAGTTATTAACCAACTTAAGTACATAGAAGCTCATATATCTAAACATTGTCTAATCATGTGTACCCTAACTCAAATCCTAGGCGTCCAATGGTGTGGGAAGGAGCAAAAATCACTTACATACCCTTACAACATGTACCCTTAACCCATAGCATACCATAGTTAGTTTAAGGATGAATGTTTAGTTAGTTTAAGGTTAAGGAAAACTTAAACACTAGCACACTTTGCCTTGTTTTTCTTTCATTTCACACGGCACAAGGACCATTGGGTAATACACACAAATCTTGGCTAAATCTTGTACAACATAGGATTAATTAAGGCAATGTACTTAACAAATCTTATACAAGATTTGTATCTTGTGTTTCCCTCTCTTTAGCCAACTCGTCACCCACACATACAACCTAACAAATCTTGCATAATCTTGTACATCACCAAATTCATTAATACTTGTACTTAAACAAGCTTAAACTTCCCTAAAAACCACCTAAGCATGTACTTAAACTACTACTCCTCTCTAGCAAAGGAGACATGGTTTTAGGAAGTGGTATAGAGATATTTTCTCTATAAATAGGAAGACTCATAACTAAGAGTGTTTACACACTCACACATTTAACAACACTCTAGCAAAAATTATATTTGTCCTTGCTTTTGGGTTATACCACAGCCGAGACACAACTTGCACAAACACGACACCACAACTCACAAATAAAGGGACTAAGGTATAGGCTAGTGATCTATAAGCTAGAGTTATACGTTTAAGGGTTTGAAAACAAGGAGTATTTGGGTTTAAGCTAGGACTTGGGCTATACCATTCAGGTTATTACTACACCACACGACACTACCATTCAAGAAGCTAGGACCCTTATAAGTGTCTTAGCTTGTGTTCATACTTAAGTTTCATGTTTACTTCATGTGTCATAAGGCACGGTTATTATGTGTTAACAAGCTAAACATGGGTCATGCCTAGCATGGCACAACCCATGTCCACGTCTTATAATATACAACATATATAGACTTGTGTGGTGAACCAAAAGACATAAGGTACGTAACAAAGATCTTGTGTATAAGCATGAATGTTTAAACATGACATGCACACGTAAAATATTTAACCAAGAGGTTTGATAACTCGTTTGGAAACGGAAACACTTTCATGTCATGTATCATAAAACTTATCAACTCGTCTGGCTCAATAAAGGATGTGTACACTATAGTATATACGAACTAGGGTTGTTTGGGATATGTCAAAATAAGTTAGCAAGACCATAGCTGCTAGCAGGGTTAGTACTGCTAGCAGAGTTAGTACTGCTAGCAGAAGTTAGTACTGCTAGCAGAGTTAGTACTGCTAGCATATTGTTAATACTGCTAGTGTATTAATAATACTATTTTTGACAATCCTGAACTTTCTTGTTTTCCAACACGTGGCTCAAATAAACTCTAACGAATTTGTAACTCACTAATGGGTTGTATGATACGAGCTAAATTAGAAGTTAATACTGCCAGGCTTAAGAAGTTAGTACTGCTAGCAGAGTTAGTACTGCTAGCAGAAGTTAGTACTGCTAGCAGAGTTAGTACTGCTAGCATATTGTTAATACTGCTAGTGTATTAATAATACTGTTTTTGACATTCCTGAACTTAAGGGACTATTTGGAACTCATAAGAACCTAAAATGTAATTTTTGTAAAATAGAGGGACTAAACGTATCAATATGGAAACTCAGGGGTGTAAACGGTAAATATTCTATTTTAAACTATAAGGACTGTTTTTGCCAATAATGAAAACCTAAGGGTATTTTATATAATTAAGTGATTTAAATAAACACTTATGGTATCGGACTAGTCGTGATATAATACGGATACTTATATAACTAAAGTCACGCGAATGATAAATAGGTGTATTTATTATTAATACTTAAACACCTTGTAAACTTAAAAGTATATAGTCGTACACCTTCCCAAGAGCAAACGAGAAAAATGAATACAATAAACGTGTACACCACCACACAAGTGATAACAGTATATATATAAACTAGCAAATTTATTGTGGTTTATGCATTGAGTCGTTAGCCTAAACTTGTAGACTAAGACTGGCCGTATTTACTTAGGTATTTGACGGTGTGATTCATTCGCCATACTTGGATATAATTATCATTTTCAGAGGACTATTTACTAAGGTGAGTTCATAGCCCCATGTTTTACAATTATTTAAATGATTTACATCTTTGGGGTGAGAACATGCTTTGTTTTACAAATTGGACGCAAGTGTACATTTTATACAATGATTACGTGTTTGCCTAAGTAGCGATAACCCACTGAGCCCTTTATCATGAACTGTCAATTACTGGATTGTGAGCGCGAATGTTATAGATAGATCTATTTGGGATTGACAATCCCCGTTCGGGTGATTAGCTATCACTGGGAACGAACGTATACCATGTCGAATTTGGGGATGTTTCGGGTTAAAACATCATTCACGGGCATTCATTGGCAATATATTGCATTCATACATGTCGAGCTTCAGTGTCATGAGCTTAGGAAAACGTAATTACTTTTTATGATGTTTGCATGTGTTGCTCAATCATACACTTGGAAATCTTGCGGTCCTACAATTGATTTACATAAACCTATGAATTCACCAACTTTATGTTGACGTTTTAAGCATGTTTTTCAGGTCAATAAGGCACGGGGTGCGGTGATACATTGGAAGTCAATAATTGAAGAGTCAACATTTAAGATTTGGGGTCTTATTACATTTTGGGGACAATTGTTATAAACCGGAATCTTTATTTATATTGTTGAACAATTTGAACCGTGAGCTTAGTAAACAAACAAGTATTTTGTTAATACAATGTATCATTTTCAAACGACACGTTTAGTGGTCGTTCTCAAATCTTGGTGCTTTTTGAATTGTAAATGTATCGCCTCAGATATTCAACCATTCCGCTGCGACCTAGATTTGGGGTGTTACAGATTGGTATCAGAGTCAGATTATAGAGAAACAGGTCAAAAGTTTGTCTGGTCTATAAAACATTCTTCACACTGATTTACAAACGGGTTTGTATGGGGACCATACACACATTACTTGTTGCATAAATTTATGTGCTTACATGGACATGCATTGGTTTTAGCATTAGGAGGGTACTAAGTGCTACATATATCCGTTATACGTGTATATAAATGATATTACGTATATTACTATAAGACTTTTATAATTTAAGCTTACAGACATATCATACCGATTTTTCCTATAAGTAATACTTATTAAGTTATTTTTGCTTTTGCAGCAGTCATGTCTTCTGCTTCATCAGCTGTCACATACACTTCTGTCTACACCGACTCTGAGCCCGGCAGAGCCTTCTGGGGAGCCAATGATGAGGAGATATCTGAGGGAGGTATCCCACGGGTCATCGTATTAGGATACGACGGACTCCCGATACAGCCAGTAGCCCCACCATCACCGGATTACATATCAGGCCCAGAGGATCCACAGACACTGCCAGTTCCTCAAGACGAGGATGAGCGTGAGCCTATGTTCGTACAGGAACATGATCCTAACTACGTTCCAGAGCCTATATACCCTGAGTATATACCATTGGAGGATGAGCATGAGTTTCCAGCTGAGGAGCAGCCATTACCTCCTGTTGATTCACCCACTGCTGAGTCACCCTGATATGTTATTGAGTCGGATCCTGAGGAGGATCCAGAGGAGTACAAGGATGATGAGACAGAGGATGGTCCGACTGACTATCCTATGGGCAGAGGAGATGATGGAGATGATGATGACGCCGATTCATCTAGGGATGACGCCAATGACGAGGATGAGGATGATGAGGACGAGGAGGAGGAGCACTTAGCTCCGGCTGACTCTACTATTGTTGTACCTGTTGATGAGCCTGTTTTCCCACCTGAGGGAACAGAGCCTGTTATACCACCACCCTCCACTGACATTACTATTGGGGCTAGGATTACCGTCCGGCCTCAGACTTCCATATCCCTTCCACTAGAGGCAGAGGTTGAGAGACTTCTGGCCATGACTACTCCATCACCATCACCACCTATCTCACTATCACCACCCTCTGCAGGAGAGCGCCTTGCTAGGTGCACAGCCCCACCTGCACATTCATCACCACCACCTGTGCCATCACCTTTACTACCGTCATCTGGGTGTCCAACCCAAATCCAGACACTCAGGATAGCATCCACTCAGGCTCTCATTGACGCAGTTTACTGCCAGTGCATTCACCATCAATCAATACCACCACTTACACCATCTCTATCATACTCCACCTGTTGACCATAGGGATGAGATTCCCGAGTCTGAGCAGCCACCTCGCAAGAGGTTGTGTTTGTCCACTCTAGGCTCCCGATATGAGATTGGAGAGAGTTCTACTGCTAGACCTACCAGAGGTCGGGGGATAGATTATGGGTTTGTCAGCATGGTAGATGCTGAAGAGAGGCGACAGGGGATTAGGGATGTCGGGTACGGTATTAGGGATACTTGGGTAGATCCGGCAGAGGCAGTTCCTGAGATAGCACCTATGACCGTGGGAGAGGTCAATACTAGGGTCACAAAGCTTGTTGAGCTCCATGAGCATGATACACAGGACTTGTATGCTTTACTAGAGGATGCTCAGGATAGTAGGTCTCGTATATCACAGCGAGTCGATATGGACTCGCAGCGGGTCGATTTACTTATGAGGGATAGGATGACTCTCCAGGAGACAGTATGGATGGTGGAGGAGGAGGCCTATGCTTCCCGAGAGGCTTGGGCTCACTCGATAGGATTGAGTCAGGTGACTCATCAGGAGCTTCAGACCCATCGTGATCATGTGTATGCACACGAGACCCATCTCCAGGCACACCAGACACAGCTCCAGCTGCAGGGTACTCTCATTCAGACACAACATCAGGTACATGAGACTCGCTTTCAGATGCAGCAGGCTGAGTTAGCAGCGCTTCGAGAGACTGACCGTAGACGTCAAGCACAGATGGTAGAGACTCTCCGAGTCATTAGAGACATGAGGCGAGAGATGAGCGACATGCAGGCCGAGTTGTTATCACTGCGAGAGCAGCAGAGGAGAGCTAGACAGCCAGGACCAGAGGCTAGGATTCCAGATCACCAGGATGCTTCTAGAGATGCTGACAGCCACATCTAGTGATTTATGTTATTTTATCTTGCTAGGTCATTGTACAGGCATGTTAAGTATTAGGGGTTTTCCCCGCTAACATAGCCTTAGATCTTTTGTATTGTATTATGTGTACTCAGACAACTATTTCATGTAAAATTTTCAAAGTTATGAATGAAATGGATGTGTTATGTTGTACTATATACCTCTCTTGTGTTAATATCTCATCTATACATTATTATATTCTGTCATATAACCTCATGTTTTATCTTTTGTGATATAGACAAATCATGGCACCTACGACAGAAGGGACCAAATCACCCCTGATTAACAAACAACAACCCCAAACAAATGACTCCAGAATCCATCCAAGCAATGTTGACCATAAGCTCTTTTGCGAAACTCCACCAATGAAGATGGAAGCCACAGTTCGCACGAGGATAAATCAAATAGAGCATGGCAACTGCGCGCCTGCTATTACTCTGACTTCATGAAGTGTCAACCTTTGAACTTCAAGGGAACTGAAGGCGTGGTCGGTTGACTTCGGTAGATTGAGAAGATGGAGTCAGTTTTCAATATCAGTGGTTGTGCTATTGAGAATCAAGTAAAGGTTGCACCTTGCACTTGTTAGGTGCTGTTTGAATGGTGGTAATGGTCAGATAATAACCTTAGGTCTGAAGCATATGCAATGACTTATGAAGTACTCAAGAAAAAGATGACGGACAAGTATTGTCTGCAGGGTGAAATTAAGAAATTAGAAATCGAGTTGTGGAACCTAAAGGTCAAGGGGAACGATGTTCCAGCATACACTGAACGTTTCTAAGAACTAACCATGATATGTACCAAGTTTGTTGCCACAAAATCGAGAAGGTTGACAAGTACATCAGTGGATTCCTGAATCATTTATAGGAAACGTCAAGTATGAAGACCAAGCGTTGGATGAGACTATTGAGTTGGCCAATGACTTGATGGATCAAAAACTCCGCACCTACGCAGAAAGGCAGTCTGACAACAAAAGGAAGGCTGATGATTCATCCAGAAACAACCATGGTCACCAGCAACAACCCTTCAAGAGGCAGAATGTCGCCAAGGTCTACAATATGGGGACAGGCGAAAGGAAGCCTTATGGGGAATCTCTGCCCAAATGCACCAAGTGCCATCTTCACCACAATGGCCCGTGCACCCAGAAATGCCACAAGTGCAACAAAGTAGGGCATTTTGCTCGTGATTGTAGGAGTACTGGTAATACAAATGTTGCTAATACTCAGAAGGGCAATGGGGTAGCTCCCAAGGGAAATGGTTGTTTTGAGTGTGGAGCACCAGGGCATTTCAAGAGAGATTGTCCTAAGTTTAAGAATAAGGATGGAGGAAATAGGAATGCACAAGGCTGGGTTTATGCAGTTGGGAATGCTGAAAAGAGAGGAAATGCACCAGGAAACCCTGATGTCAATGTCGTCACGGGTACGTTCCTCTTAAATAACCACTATGCATTTATCTTATTCGACACTGGTGCCGATAGAAGCTTTATATCTACTGCATTTAGTTCCTTGATTAACATCGCCCCAACTCCATTAAAAAAAATTATGATGTCAAATTAGCTAATGGGAAATTAGTCGGGATAGACACTATTATACGAGGTTGCACCTTAAATTTCTTAGACCATCCGTTCAACATAGATCTAATGCCCGTAGAACTGGGTAGTTTCGATGTCATTATCGAAATGGACTGGTTAAGAAGATGTCACGCCGTGATTGTGTGCGATGAGAAACTTGTTCAAGTTCCCTATGGGAATGAAACTTTGACTTTTTATGGCAACAAAAATAGCAAATGGGAGAGAATCTCGGTTGACAGTTATTTCGTGCTCAAAAGCTCAAGAGTACATGGCAAAAGGATGCCAGGTCTTTTTGGCGCATATATCCGCCAAGAAAGAGGAGGACAAGTCGGAAGGAAAACAAATAAAGGACGTGCCAATCGTCCGAGATTTTCCTGAAGTATTTCCCGAGGACTTGCCAGGTCTTCCTCCGGCTCGACCAGTGGAATTCCAAATCGACTTAATTCCAGGAGCCGCACCAGTAGCTCGAGCACCGTATCGATTGGCTCCATCCGAAATGAAGGAATTATCAGA
Organism: Tanacetum coccineum; assembly: GCA_026074375.1. Lineage (NCBI taxonomy): Eukaryota > Viridiplantae > Streptophyta > Magnoliopsida > Asterales > Asteraceae > Tanacetum > Tanacetum coccineum. The sequence goes on along the minus strand of BQNB010088231.1, from coordinate 8,037 downwards.
ACAATTACAAGAGCTTTCCGACAAAGGATTCATAAGGCCTGTTCCCATTTACCTTGGGGTTCCCCGGTCTTGTTTGTACAAAAAGAAGGTTGGGTCATTCGAATGTGCATCGAATTACCGTGACTTAAATAAAGTGACAGTGAAGAATAGTTATCACTCCCCGAGGATCGTCGATTTATTTGATCAACTCTTTTTTCAGGGATCTAGTATTTATTCGAAATTAGATATGAGATCAGGATATCACCAGCTTAGAGTGCGAGAGCAAGACATTCCAAAGACGGCATTTTGAACTCGGTATGGCCATTACGAGTTCCAGGTTATGCCATTCGGACTGACAAACGCACCTGCGGTATTCATGGACCTCATGAACCGAGTGTGCAAGCCTTACTTGGATAAGTTTGTAATTGTCTTTATTGATGACATACTGATTTATTCAAAGAACGAGAAGGAACACGAAGAACATCTTAAGGCAATTTTGGAATTACTTAAGAAGGAGCAGTTGTATGCTAAGTTTTCAAAATGTGAATTTTGGATCCCGAAGGTACAATTTCTCGGACACGTCATAGATAGCAGAGGCATACATGTAGATCCAGCCAAGATAGAATCTATCAAAGATTGGGCATCTCCTAAGACACCAACGGAGATCCACCAATTTTTAGGTCTTGCTGGTTACTATCGAAGATTCATCGAAGGATTTTCAAAGATTGCTAAGTCAATGACGAAACTTACTCAGAAAGGAATCAAGTTCGACTGGGGTGAAAAGGAAGAGAACGCTTTTCAGTTAATAAAGCAGAAGTTGTGCAGTGCACCAATTCTGGCTTTACCTGAAGGAAGCGAAGACTTTGTGGTCTACTGTGATGCGTCACACAAGGGTTTAGGTGTTGTATTAATGCAGAGAGAGAAGGTGATTGCTTATGCTTCTCGACAACTAAAAGTTTACGAGAAGAACTACACCACTCATGATTTGGAACTTGGATCGGTAGTGTTTGCCCTAAAGTTATGGAGACACTATCTATATGGAACCAGATGCACCGTGTTCACCGACCATAAAAGCTAAACAACATTCTCGATCAGAAGAAGCTTAACATGAGGCAACGCCGTTGGCTAGAATTGCTAGTATATGTATATAACAAGCAGGATTACCGCGCGTTGCTGCGGGTCGTTATTTTTTCACACGTTGTTGCGGGCCATTAATTGTTTTTTTAATTTTGTGCGGGTTTATTTTTTCGGTCTCATGTTTAATAGTTTGTTTTTTTCTTATATTGGCATATGTGTTCGGCTCATGTTTAAAGGTTTTTTTTATACGGGTTTTTTTTAGTATAATTTTATGGAATTATGTTGCGGGTTTATTTTTTCGGTATCATGTTTAATAGTTTGTTTTTCCCTTATATGAGCTTATGTCCCGCGCGTTGTTTCGGGCCGTTAAATTTTTTTTTTAGCTGTTATTTTTTTTTCTTTTTTTTCCGAATTTTTTTTTGTCTCACGTTTAATAGTTTTTTTATATGAGCTTATGTGTTGGGTCTCATGTTTAATTTTTTTTTTACTTTGGGTCAGATGTTGGGCCAGATTGTGGGTTAATTTTTGGCCCACTTTGATTGGTACTGTAGCATGTTATAACTTTTTTTTTTAGTTTGGGTCAGAAGTTGGGCCAAATGGTGGGCTAATTTTTTTGGCCCACTGTGTTGCACTGTAGGTCAAACCTCAGTCAAACATTTGAGAAATGTAATTGTACGAGGGGGTAATTACCCCGCGCGTTGCCGCGGGAGTTAAGTTTTTTGCATTGTTGTTGTGCAAGTTTCGGTTTGGTAAATATCAATACTGGTCTCATTTTATTCGTGGTCCAGATACATTTCTGTCCGTATATTTTTTATTTAAAAAATTTACGTAAAAAAGTTGCGAATAAAAGAAACTTGAGGGGCCTTTTTTATTATTTTTTTAAAAATTTATGTAAAAAAGTCGTAAACAGTTAAAAGTTGAGGGTCCGTTTTATAAATTTTTTTTTTTTTTAGTTTGGGCCAAATTTTAGGCTAGTTTTTGGCCCGGTACTGTAGCACTGTAGCATGCACTGTTGCTACAGTGCCACCGACAATTTGTGAAATGTATTATAAAGTAATTTTGAGCTAGTTTTTGGCCCGATACTGTAGCACTGTAGCCTACAGCGCCACCGACCATTTGTGAAATGTATTATAGAGTAATTATAGGATAATATATCAACTACATGAAAATAAACAAAAATACTGAAACATTATATTAAGCAAAACGTGGCCTTTAAAATATTTATAAAAAACAACTCATCATCATGCTGACAAATCATCATCATGCTGACATTGTAATTTTAACAAACTTTATTTTTTGGTTACATCTAGAAATGACACGCATGCGTAAAACTATGACTTATGTGAGAAAATAGGCCACGTTCTATATCGAATAGTGAATATTCGAGTTATGTATATAGACTTGGATACGGGTGAAAGTCAAAATATACGCGCAGAAACAAGGGACATGTCATTAACAACATTTACAGTCTCATTCTAACCCGAACATGAGGCGAATCAGTTTCTTTTTTAGTTCTTTTAAATGGCTATGGAGCCACCATGGTCAAGCTGATATCCCACAATTCTTTAGCCAATTTTGCATCTTTAGCATACGAATTTGGTTGGGCTATATTATTGTCCATGAAATATTCACCGCTAACCCCTTTGACTTGCGGGTGTAACGCGACGTAACACGTAGTTGCCGCTCCCTGCAAATCATATGGATTGAAAAAAAAATAAAAAATCTTGACATGTTCTTCGGTTAAGAGTACGGGTGGCAAAATGGGCGATTATGTAACGGGCCAAAATATGAATCGGGTCAGGTTGACCCAGAATAGTGTCTGTCCAAAAAAAATTCAAAATTTTTGATATTACGGAGTATAACAGTTTGTATGCATTAAAATGTAAAAATAAATCTTGGCAACTTATGACCCAAGTAACATGTTTCCGTTACTAAATATTTTAATTTTACCCATTTGACACGTAAGAGATCAAACATAAGAGAAATCTACCCCTTCATAAGTGGGTTGAAATCGCTGATTCTAGTTAAAATATATGATAATGCTTAAAGATTTATTAAACCTGAGGGATGTTTTTGAGGAAGTATTTGCCGACCCAATCAACCACACCTGAATCAAAAATCAATGCAAGATCTTAAACATAAGCCTAATGAGAATGACGCAAAAAATGAAGTTACAATGGAGTTGAGTAGTTATGTGTTACCATCGATAATGTTGTGATAACGTAGAAGATTAGTTGCAATAGATCCAGGATGCAGAGCGCTTGCAGTTATGTTCACCCCGTTTTCCTGGTTATGTGTTACCATCGTTTGATAGGCGGTGATTAAAAAATGGGACAAAACAGAGAATTGTAATTTGCGTCGTAGAAATGCAACACTTCCTATTTCGGATATAAATTGTAATTTGCTCATTTTAGGGACTTAAGTTAATAGGTAAACATTCCCGTAGCCATATTTCTAGTTAAATATCTGAAATAGTATTTTTTAAAAAATATTTCAAATACCTTGAAGTGTCTCGTTAGCTCCTTAGCATGCAGTATGTTGGCTAGCTTAGACTGACCGTACGCGTATATAGAGTTGTAACTGCAGAATGAAATTTCACCAAACATGTTCAAAAAGTCACATACAATGCAGCTTTGCATAAGTTATGACAATGTAATGAGTATAGTTAAGAAAGTAATTTACATTAACATACCTCGATTCATTGTTAAGTTGATCAAAGTATATTCCTTTGTATGCAAATCGATGACCTTCTGATGACACATTGACTATTCTTCCTTCAATATTCTGTTCATGTGATGTACGCTTCATGGTTTCCACCAAAAGTTGTGTCAAAAGAAAATGACCTAACAATGCAACACATTGGTCAAGAAATGTTATTCCACATGTAGAATCACGTAAAATATGATAACAAAATACACATGTATGATTTCAACATACCTAGATGGTTAGTTGCAAACTGTAGTTCAATGTTGTCTTTCGAAAGCATGAATGGTGGAGCCATAATCCCTGCATTGTTACTTCCAAAGAAATTTATGTAAGCATCGCCAACAATAAAGCGCAAACAACTAAACTATCAACACGAAACATCTCAGTTAGGACTTAAAAAAAACCAGAATCATGTTATTGTTAATTATAACTATGTATAGGCAGGAAACTTTCTAATATTTTATATGGCAAAGTGCATAAAACGGCAATGTATATTGCAAAATGATCAAATTTGTAGTTACGACAATGAGATGTTTCTAATTAGAGTTTTTCTTTGCTCCTGTTTTGTAATTACATACTAATAATCTATGATTTAGAGTTTTATTTGGTGCAGTTTGGTAATTACTTTTTTTACGCAATAATTACCAAACTAGCCAATTTAAAAAGTTTAAAAGACACCTTGCATCCTGGATGACCTGTTAGTGACTTCCATGAAAGGTACCATATTGGGACATAAAAGACATAATTACCAAATCGAACCTTCTCGAAAAGTACATTGCCATTTTGTGTTATTGCCCATATAATCAATAGACCAGTCGGAAAAGTTTAATAATTTAAACAAGTATCTTCTCGTTTATCTAGGACTAGATCTAAAAAAAAAAAAAACTAACTTATAGTTTCTTACATGAGAATATTCAAAGGAAGGCCCGAAGAAATGAATTCATCTGCAAACTTCCTTACAGATGCCAGAGAGCTAAGATCCAACTCCATTACATCAAGTTTAGCGGAAGGAATAGCGTTAAGTAGTGTTTCTTTAACTTTTCTACCACTTTCGGTATTTCTTACAGCCATAACTATATGTACACCGTGCAAAGCTAGAACTCGTGTTGTCTCAGTGCCAATACCACTTGTAGCTCCTAAACATACACAAATTTATCATTAGCAAAACCGTAATTATATAAAGTTCTAAGGGTAACCGGTAATCCCGATAATGGGGCCATGGGCCACACGTTCATTTTCCCTCAAGATGTTCAGAGTTTGACCTCAAAAATTAACACGTATGTCATGTTACAAAAATGGAGGGAGTAATCACTTATCATGGATCATCTAAGTAACGTTTATTTACAAACAAGACTGATTGCTAATAATCTAATTGAAGTACATAGTCAAACAGTTCATCTTTCCAAAAAAAAAAGTCAGTATCTGACTTTGACGGGTAACATAACGGAATAGGGTTACAGAATGACCCAAACGGTACACAAAACCATCATTTAATGACTGGTGTGAGAAAAAAAGAAAGAAAGAGTACAGTGATTAAAACCGCACAAACGGAAAATTAAGTTCGGGTAAGCATATTTGAAGAGCAACACCTTAGTGTATTTTGAGAAAACTGACAAGATCATTCACGGTGTTTGGCTAAGCTTTTTCAAGGGGCTATTGAGTTTTTCTAAGGATTAATAAAAGCTAACAGGCTTACCCAAACAGCCCCTTACTATTTTAAGCAACTAACTTTTGTTACACATCCATATTGCTATTTCAAGCAAGCAACTAACCAATCAAATAATAACCACAAAATCACACATTATTGTATGGTAGCAAGGAGTAGCAGTAACTAGTAGCGAAAAGCACTAAGCTGTTTGTTTTAATAAAGCGTTTGGTAACATAGCTGTATAATCATAATTAGTAAGTGGAAACGCTAGTTGCTCGTAAATGCTTCTAGAAGTAGCATTTTGATTTGGAGCGTTCAGAAAAAGTATGCTAGTTGGTTGTCTCCAAACAAGCATTTTGTGCAAAACGCTATGCTCTAGGTGCAAGTTGCTTCAAAACGCTCCTAAAGGCTTGCTACCAAACATACTCATGATCTCAACAAACCCAAGCCCAAGTTTCCTAAATTTAGTACACTCTAGTGAATTATAACCTTAAAAGTGAAACCACATATGAAAATAAATATTCAAATTGATAACATAATCCTCAAAAAAAAATAAAAAAATAAGAACAACCCATATCTTACAACATGAGTACAATAAAAGATACCTGTAACAATGGCAGTTAAACCAGTTCCATCAAGACCTTTAGTGACATCTTCTGCTGTTGAAGATGCTGAAAACCCAGATTCCCCTTTTTTCTCAAATAACCACATCTTATCTTTGTTTGCTCTGTACTTTTGATAAAAACCAATATATTGCTTAGTTTTAATCAAAGGTTTAAGGAAACATAAAAAGATGGAGGAGGGTGTTTGGTAATCTTTATTGGAATGATTATTTACTAATGACCATTTCAATAATAGGAGGGTGTTTGGGATTATGTATTATTAGCGGGTGTTTGTTTAGTTTTGTTTTGTCAGTTTACGAGCTTATTTAAACAAGCTACGAGTCATAATAAACTCATAAACTTATTAAATATAAGTATTGAGATCTTCTAAAGTTTATATGAACATTATCGTTAAATTTTTTTATTACTGAGAGACTTAATTTTTTTTATAATAAAAATATTTTACTGATCTTGTTCATATTAACTGTTATATATATATTAGTAGAGTTAGAATCAAATGAGAAGCTTTTTTAAAATAAGAAGGATAAGAAGTAACTATAACCGCATATCCGAGATGCACCGATTTAAATTAGATGCATCTCTATAATATTAGATGCATTATAATGCATCATAATGTGTTTTCTAGCTTTTAATTAGATACATCTATGTATATTAGATGCATTTCATGATTTCTCTTGTTTTTTGTTTCTCTACATGTGCCAAAATCATAAAAATCAATTTGCACCATCTACACATCAAATTATCTTTCGAAACTCAAAATGGTGCATCTAAATGAATAGAAATGCATCTAATGCAAGTCGTTGCATCTTAAATATGTGATTTTAGTCACTTCTCACCACTTCTTATTTTAATTTACTTCTCACTGGATCCCTACTCTATATTAGTATACATATTAGATTGTTTAGGGGGTTAAGTGAATGTTTAGCCCAAGTTTAGCCCAATTAGAGATATATATGTTGGTTCCAACTCTATATATACCATAGAGGGTAGGGCATAGAAGAGTTGACTGTGGTTTTTCTCCTCTTTTGTAGCAGCAGCCGGTTTCAACTATTATAGTTGGTTTTCTTCCCCCCTCATCTCTACAATAAAGAGGTGAGGGGGGAGGGGTCTTTGTACCGTGCATTCTTTTCTAGTTTCTCAATAAACAAACGTTGAGAACATTCGTGTGTATCATTACTTTCTGTCGACATTGGTGTGTTACGTGTTCTTCACAAGTCGAATTCCGCATTCTAGTTTCCAGGTTGTTGGTTGATATTCCAACATTAACTTTAAAGTATCTCAATCATAAATATAACCTGAGTAAAGTAATCTTATAAGCTTTTATTTTATTTTATCAAATGAGCTCGCAAGTTTAAACAAATTTACTCGCACAATAACGATAGTGTACAACGGCAAATAGTTAGACTGCCCACTATGGTCGGTCGACCGTCGGTCGCCGCCATACTGGGTCGATCGGTCGTCGACGAATTTTGAGCAAATGTATCGGCCAAACGACCGTTGTCGTTGCAAAGAAAAAGCCAAAAAAAAAACTGTGTAATTTACTTTATATATAAAAAAACTTTTTAACTTTTTAAATTTAAATCTTATTTCACCAATTTTTTCACAACTTCAAACAACTTTTTTTTTCTCTACACACATTCAAACTACACAATGTCTTCCGATCTATTTTTTTTCTCCTCTTAGGATGATGAAGATGAAGTTAGTAGCGAGCTTGCTATGTTTACGGAGGTCTGTCAAGCAGCTTATGAAGCGTCAAAGCCAAAAGTCCAACGAAACCCAGTAGAAAGGGATCCTTACGGTGCTCATGATCGTTTAGTCATGGCTTACTTCTCCGAACACCCACAGTATAACGAACCAACATTCCGTGAACGTTTCAGAATGAGCCGAAGACTATTTACAAAAATTGTTCGAGAAGTAACCAGTGCTTCTCATTTTTTTTCAACAAAGAGATGATTGTACGGGACAACGTGGTATTTCATCATTGATATCATTGATGAAGTGTAC
>BQNB010088230.1:20000-25641 GCA_026074375.1 Tanacetum coccineum | reverse complement strand
TGTTGACCCTGAAAACTCTAGAATTTTCCAAGATAAACACATCTAGTGCATGAAAGTCATACCCCTGTATGAACTAAACTTCACTCAGACTCAGGGGTCCCTAAACCAATCAAAAGAGTCCCAAGGTCTTAGACCTTTGAGGGGACTGGATAATCACACCCAGTCTTCTTATAGGCAGCGTACCGACGATCCTTCCCCATATTAAACCTATCATTCAACTGGGTCTAGTGATACCGGCCAAGTTACCTAGATGCCGGGATGGCTCTCCATATAGTGATTTATATATCTAGACCAATAGGATCAAAATTAATGACCTATCTTTGCTTTTAGATTAGTTAGCTTAGTTGGACTGGCAGGTGACCCTTGGGATCAACGAGTACGTTCTTAATCAATTGGTAAAGACTTGGCCAATGAAGTACTAGTATATAAATTACCATTAAGCAGTAAGTGGGTAAAGTATCTATGAGCTAGGGTTTAACAAGATCACCATTGCTTTAACCCCTAAGATAGATTATAATCAGCAAATAGGATGCTTTATGCGGATGCATTTAATTGTGACAGAATTATACGTGTCTAGGTCTTAGAAAGAAGTACCACCTACGTGTCTTGGCCAATGGAGTACTAGTATATAAATTGCCATTTTCCAGTAATTAATTGTTAATAGGGTATCCATGATATACACATGCATGTTTATCATGGGTAGATATATGATATAAGTATTCTTGGTTAATTGTTAATTGTTTGACATGCAATTCGATGATTAAAACATAAAAGATTGAGTTTTTTTAGTTTTTGAATTGTTAGACACGTTGTCACTAAAAAATTCCTAAAATATTCATCGTAATCCGAAATTTGAAATTTTTATGGTAGATCCACGACTTAGTAGGCTAAAACTTCGTAGTTTACTACAAAAGCTGGGGAATACCCGAGCTATGTCCTGTCTGGGCCTGAAGTCGACTGAAATTTTCTATCAGCTTTTATATGCTATGTGGTATATGTTTATATAAGGCTTACGTAATTAATTATGTAGATGGATGTGGCCCGATTAATTAGAAGAAGGAGCCTTATGTAAACATGTACATAAATTAATTATTCGATAATTAGAGTCATCGTTTTATGAATGAATGTGTTAATTGTTAAGTGTTTAAATAAATGTTATGTGTATTAGTAGTTTATATTTATTATTTGTTTTATAAGTTGTAACTTGAGTAAAAACAAAAGGGTTTTTTTAAAATAAAAATATAAACATGACTAATCTATGAAATAAGATTTATTATAGATTAATAACTGCGAAGTCTTATGAGTCAATTGGGCATGGTTATCTATAATGTTAGGGCTCATACCTTAACTTCCCACGACGAGACTTGCAATTTAATCAGAAAGAGTTAAATTTTATCAATGACGATATTTGCAAAAGTACTGTTTATTTGCAAGGCATATCACTAAAGGTTCGAGGTTCATAGTCTGTAATATCTCTGATATCTTGCAATTAATTAGGAAGCGCGAATGGTCTAGGGTTTGAATGGTTTTTAATCATTCTTTAATCTTTTCTCATGATAAAACAAGAACTCTTTAGAATTGAAAACACATATTGAATCGTCAATTTGTTTTAAGGTGTATTGTCACTAATTTATACACAAAGTGGTATAGAAAATTAAGTGATACACCGTAATAAGTAACTTAATTGAGTAAAGTTTTAATTAAAATCAATGATACGAAGATGTATGCATGCTTCTTCGTACATATTTGCCACGTCAAATATTAATACCCTTTTAAATTAGTTGTTGCCATCCAATTTGTAAGAACACTTGCAATTGCCTTTTGCATCACGTGAGACGTATGTAGATTGCAACCCAAGGTGATTATACACTTTTCGTGAGATGTTGGTGTTATATAATCACAATTCTTGATTGGACGACTTAATCAAGGTAAGCTGGTGAGACCTTATGCTCGAGGCATAGATGGGATAAAACATGATTACTAGTATATTAATGTAATAAAGTAAGTCCCATAATGTTCTAGGAATTACACCAGTGGCAATTATTGACCGTCAATTACCTTTTGAATACACCATTGATGTTGGTATGTCAAGTTGGATCCTAAGCCTTAGAAAATTAATTGTTTATATATTTAAACATAGGTAGTTAATTTTCTTCAAGGAGTATTATCGAAAATACCAAAATCTTGAACTTAATATGTTTTGTAGATGGCACTACCTGTCTTAAACATAAACCATTTGACTTTCAGGTCGATGTTTGAAAGAGAGAAACTTTATGGTTCAAATTTCAATGATTGGTTTTGTTCACTTAAGCTGGTCTTGAGAGTTGAAAAGAAATTGTTTGTCATTGAACAACCTATTCTTCCTGCTGTCGGTTCCACAAATTAGGCATGTGTGGGCTGGAATGCCATTTATGATGCTCATAATGAGGTTTATTGTTTTATGCTTGGAAGTATGACTCTCGAACTACATAGATAGTTTGAAAACTCCCCACCTTATGAAATGCTTCAGGAGCTTAAATCCATGTTTGAGAAACAAGCTGGAGTTGATAGGTTTGACCTAATTCAAACTTTTCATGCTTGCAAACAAAAAGAGGGAAAGCCAGTTGGCCCATATGTCATTAAGATGAAGGATTATGTGGAGCAACTAGAACGCCTTGGTTATGTCCTTCCGTAAGATCTTAGTGTTGGTTTAATCTTGAATGGCCTTACAAGTAACTTTGCTAGTTTTGTAAGAAATTACAATATGCATAACATTGGGAAGACAATTGGTGAACTACATGCTTTGCTTATTGAATATGAGAAGGGTTTACCTAAAAAGGCTGTTGCACCACAAGTAATGTCGATTCAAGGTGGTAGAATCCATAATACCAATAAGAAATCACAAAATGCTAAAGGGAAGGGTAAAAGGAAAAGGCAATGGAAAATTATATCCCTAAGCCAAAAAACCCTAAACCTTCTGCTAAAGAGCACACCGTAAAAGATGACACCTGTCACCATTACAAAAAGGTGGGTCATTGGAAGAGAAATTGTCTTGTTTATCTTGATGAGTTGTTTTTTTATTTTATTTATTTTGTGGTAATATTCTTTTGTAGTACAGTTAACTAGTTTTATTTTAATATTATAAAATATTTTGTTGTTTTTTTATAATTTTTATGTTTTGTTTTTTATTTATGTTTTAATTTATAAATTTAAAGGTTTAATATATGATTTTTTTTTTTAGTAGATTGTTTGTTTATTTTATTTTTTATATTATTTTTTTGTTTTATTATAATTTTAATTTTTTTTATTTAGTTAGTGGTAATATTTTTTTTTTTTAATTTAAGTTTTTGTTTTGTTGTAAGTTTATTTTAATGTGTTAGGTATTTTATGTTTTATTTGTGTTTGTTATTAATATATGATATTTTTTAATTATTTTTTTTTTTTGTTTTATATTTGTTTAATAATTTTTTTGTTTATTATAATTTATTAATATTTTTCGTTTGTTTATGTGTATATTTTTATAATTAACTTTTTTTTTATATTGGTTATTTTGTTATTATTATTATTGTTATAAAATTTTTGTTATATTGTTTATTTTATTTAATTATTTTTTATTTGAGTATTTTTAGTTATTTTTTAATGGTAATTTTTTTTTTTATTTTTATTTTTTTAAATTTTTATTGTTTTGTTTTTTTTGGTTTTATAAGTTTGGTGTTTTAGAACTACATGCTCTGCTTATTGAGTATGAGAAGGGTTTACCTAAAAAGGCCGCTACACCACAAGTAATGGTGATTCAAAGTGGTGTAATCCAGAAATCCAATAAGAAATCATGAAATACTAAGGGAAAGGGTAAAGGGAAAGGATAAAAGTTATATCCCTAAGCCTAAAAACCCTAAACCTTCTGCTAAAGAGCACCCAACAAAGGATGACACCTGCCACCACTGCAAATAGGTGGGTCATTGGAAAAGGAATTGTCCTGTTTACCTTGCTGAGTTGAAAAAAAAGAAGAAGCAAGTTGACACTGCTAATTCTTCAGGTATCTTCACAATAGAAATATTTTCTTTCCTTAATAAATCATGGGTGTATGATACTAGTTGTGGTACTCACATTTGTAACACAAAACAAGGTCTTAGAGGGGAAAGGAAGCTGAAATAAGGAGCTCTCTATTTGTACGTGGGCAATGGCGTTCGTGCACAAGTGAAAGCTATTGGAAGTTATGTCTTATTTTTACCTAATGGCCTAGTGATTTGTTTAGATAATTGTCATTATGCACCTACTATAACTAGAGGTGTTGTTTAAGTTTCACGTTTGATAGACAATGGTTTTATCTAATGTTTTACGGATTATGAAATTTCAAATTCTAAGAATAATGTTCTTTATTTTAATGTTATTCCGAGTGATGGTATTTATGATATTGATATGCTTAATCTTGTGCCAAATGTTAATTCTATTTATAATGATAGCTACTTCATTACCTTTATGGATGATTATAGTCGTTATGGTTATGTTTATTTACTTAGACATAAACATGAAGTCTTTGAAACATTCAAGGTGCTTAAAAATGAAGTAGAAAATTAACTCGGGAAGACTATAATGGCACTTCGATCAGATTGAGGAGGCGAATATATTAATCAAGGGTTTAAAGATTATATGAAAGCTTGTGGAATTGTCCAACAACTTACACCTCCACACCACAATACAATGATGTGTCTGAAAGGAGGAATCATACCTTGTTGGACATGGTTCGATCAATGATGAATCTTACAACTCTGCCTTTATCCTTTTAGGATTATGCTATAGAGTCTGTTACACGCATTATCAATATGGTTCTAACCAAGAAGGTTAATAAGACACCGTATGAATTACGGTATGGAAAAGTCCCTAACATGTCTTACTTAAAGGTCTGAGGATGTGAGGCGATTGTGAAGAGGGATACGCTTGACAAACTCCAACAAAGATCTGTTAAGTTGATACCCTAAGGAAATGATGGGTTACTATTTCTACTTCCCACCTGAAAACAAAATTGTTATTGCAAGGTATGCTGAGTTCTTGGAGAAAAATCTTATTTCTCAAGAAGTCAGTGGGAGGGCCGTAGAACTTGAAGAAATTCAAGATGAAGATACATCACCTTCTGAAAACACTACCGAAATTCCTATGGAGGTTGAAGGTTTCGAACCACCTCAAGAGGAAGTTGTTCCCGTTCGTGTCACACCCTGCCAAGGCAGAAACACGAGGCGTAACGTCATGGGTATCATCACAACACAATGGTGTCAACAATAGAGAAAACTAAAATGCATTAAACAAAACAAAAATGGACACAAAGTGTCATGACAATACCAAAACACAAGAAAAAGGGGTCGTGTATTGAGGTAAAAGAGTCACTCAAATACAAAGACATGACCAAAATATCCCAAAATCTAAAACATTCAATCACATTCAAAGTATCAATCCAAAATAAAATGCAAAAAGAAAACCAGGAGATAACTCCACATGCAAGCCTACGGTCTCACTAGCCAATCTTCCTAACTTCACTTTCCTCAAGATGCTCACCTGAAAATGATGCTTAAAACGCCAACAATAATGTTGGTGAGAGTCATAGGTTTTAGACACGCAATATTACTCGCTTTCACTATGATTATTAAAACAATGTAGGACAATAATA
>BQNB010088230.1:0-12500 GCA_026074375.1 Tanacetum coccineum | reverse complement strand
ATATTGTTTTTTTCTATCCCGCCCTAAACACAACCCACCCACCTCTCTGGTATATTTCTAGCCTTGAATACTCATCCACATAGCATTCCAATTCACCACTCTACACTCCTTGATCCTTACTCTAAGAAAACTTGGGCACTAAGGGTTTTCAACACTATATATAGCCGAACACCCCAACTCATAAGCTTAAAAGCTCTTTTACTAAGCTATAAGCTCGTAAAAGCTATTTATCCTAACTTATTTTAGCTTATTAAAATAAGCCATAACCTACAAATTACTTTCTATGTTGAAAAATACCTTATTATGATTTTTGGACTTGTTTTCCAAATAAATCCCATGCAAGGGGTATATATTGTAAATATTTTTGAAATTATAATTAGAGGGGCTGAAAATGTCATTATCCTAAAATTATAACTACAAGGGTCTGTTTGCCAAGTTTTTAAAGTTAAAGGTTTATAATACACATTATATATATAAAATGACTAACTTTGTAAAAATTTATAATCAAGGTATATATTGCCATTTTTGCAAAACTTAAAAATATGAACATATAATATTTTTATAGTAAATTATAAAAAATATATATCAATCAATATTAAAAAACTCGATTTGGTTAAAACCCGACCCATATGTTGTTATAATCATCGATCGTAACGCATTCTAAAACAATACGTATATTTAACATAATTTTATTATCGACTAAGCTTTTAAAGAAAACTTAAAATCTTATCGTATCATGTTACCAGGGAATTTCATGTGAGGGGTTCCATTTGGGTATTTGTTTTGATGAGTTTGCTGGGTTTACGATTTAAAGTGCCCTGACTCCTCAAACAATACTACGTGGCCTCTGGATTATGATAGCCCGAACAGTGATGCAATATTCCCATAATTATTCAATCAAAATATTATTACATTAAAACTTTATGAAGTTTTGAAATATAAACAATCAAACTAAGACTTGACATATTACCTAATGTTGCGTGTTGACGCCGTTTTACTTTCAATTATACTTGAACTTTCCCTCCCGCCTGAGTAGATAACATCGTACTACCATACGGACGCATCTCATTGATATACTTTTGCCATCAATCAGATTTCCCTGTTAAGGTGAGTTCATAGCCTCGACTTTAAATCTCTTGAATATTTCATAAACCCGCGAGGGGGATACATGCTATAAATTATGAATACAAGTGTTTTTCCAACTGTATGCTATCCTGATATATTATGCCCTAAAGTAACTTTAAGCCACAAAAGTCCCCCACATCATGGGCCTTAATCACCTGTAACATAAACGCGAATATTATGTAAAGTACTATTGGATCTGACATAGCACCCGTTTGTGTTAGCCAATTAGGTAACCAAACGCACTATATTTGAATACTTGTCATATAGGTATATGGCAATTACCTACATGGGGGCCAATATTATGTATATCATGTTTGATTGATATATACTGGTCAGTTTGAGTGCCATGAGCTTCAGGCAATAATACTGTTTTCTTATGATAATTGTACATGCATGCAATTATTACTATTATAGGTATAACATCGTAGCCCATTGATTTTGATGACTTTTATTCAAACTGTTTATCATAAACCTATGAATTTCACTCAACCGTCTTGTTGACCTTTTTAGCATGTTTATCCTAGGTAATTGAGCAACTTATGGCATGGAGTGGCACGAACTTGAAGATGGCTGATAAACTGTTATCATTCAAACTTTATGTTTTCTTGTGTAGATTTATGGGACCATCCATTTGTAAAGAACCACTGATGTAATAAATGAATGATAAAAAATGATTTTCCCAAATGGTCTCGTTATGAGTTAATTTTCTATGATTAGGACTATTATGAACTATGAATAATACCCCAGAGTAGCTTCCCCTGCTATATTTTCAAAATGGGGAGTGTTAACATATTGGTATCGAAAGAGCCACGGTTATAGAGAACAAGGTTGAAACCTAACTATAACTACTTTTTCCATCAATGTCCTCCGTGCCACTACACTTCTTAAATAGTGGAGATGCCACTACACTTCTTGAATAGTGGAGATGCCACTACATTTTCTGAATAGTATGTAAAGATACATAACTATTATACAATTTTATTTTTTTTAAATAATACTTATGTTATTAACAGGTGGTTGTTATCAACACGATGTCTTCTTTCTCCTAACCACCCAACATCCCAAAATCAGATGCTTTTTCCTCTAACTTTCACTGACAATTCGCTGTGCCCTAGACTATTTCCCCAGCTTCAACCGGGAAAAACTTATTCTAGCTCTTCAAATAACACATTTTGTTTAGTTCTAATAGCTTCACCAACTCTTTCACTTTTTCATGATGACCCCTATATGAAGGTCATGCATGCATATGATGCTATTCCACCACCAACTATTATGCCACCATCTACAATGCTATCACCAATGTTTTAATGCCTCAGAATTCTTCCTCCTGAAAAATTATTGTCACCTAAGAAACAAGCTGTGACCGATTATCCTCCTCAACTTTTTTCCCTACCACAAGAATTTGAGATGGAGAAAGCTCTCATAAGAACAAGTGTGGAGCGCCAATGCGGAACAAATTGAGGAAATTTTGAACACTGGATGAGCTCCTCTCTCTCGACCGCATTGACACATAGAATCGAACATAGAAGGACCTCTGAAAAGGACGTTTATCACACAACAGATTTCATTCAACAATCTGAAAACCGAACTAAAAAAGGCTCGTACTCAAATTGCTAAACTTCAAAAGAAGCAAATGGGACAAAACAACAAGATTGCTTTGGCCCGCTTATGGATTGCTGATCTAGAACAAATCATCAAGGATATTCAGGATCATCACCAAGCAGATAAGGAAAATCTTCAGGATGCAATCTATGAACTCAAGAACAGCAAACAAGGACCATCGGACTACTAGATTAGATTCTAGTTATAGCTTTTGTTAGAACCTAGCCATGGGATGTGTGGTATAAAACAGACAACACTTGTCAAATTTTGACTATGTACAGTACAAAGGCCAAGTTGTATCATGATATAAATACAATGGTGAATCCCCCGTTATACTTGTTATTTTATTCCTCCCATATCCTAAATTTGACTTCTCATATCTCGCGTCTCATCATTATGAATTCATACGAAACCTCCTAGAAAATGAACTAGTCCTCCAAAGAAATCTAATAAGCAGATCTTGTTAGACTTTATAACAAATAAAATATCTATGATTTCAATATCACTATTGTTAAAAATGCTTAAAGTTCAAAAATAAACATTGCATTTTAAGCATTTTAAGGAAAGACTTATGATATCATTCTAATTTTGTGTTGTCTTATGTTGATAGAATGCCTCCCAAAAGGATATCAACATCTGCAGCACCAGCCATGACTCAGGCTGCCATCAGGCAACTAATTGCTAATAGTGTTGCCACAGCTCTAGAAGCACAAGCTGCAAACATCGCAAATGCTGACAATACTAATGGGAGCACCGGACCAAGAGAAACTCCTGTAGCAAAAAGGGGAAACTATAAAGAGTTCATAAGCTGTCAACCTTTCTACTTCAATGGCATGGAAGGAGTAGTTGGACTCATTCGCTGGTTCGAACAGACTGAATCTGTGTTTTCTCATAGCAATTGTGCCAAGGAAAACAAAGTAACATTTGCTACTGGTACTCTGACCAATGATGCCTTGTCCTGGTGGAATGCTTATGCCCAACCTATTAGGATAAAACAAGCCAACAGGATCACCTGGACTGAATTGAAAAGGCTCTTAACAAATAAGTACTGTCCCCAAACTAAGATCAAGAAAAGATGAATTTTACAATCTGACTGTGAGAGGGAATGATCTCAAAACTTACGTTAGAAGATTCTAAGAATTAGCAGTCTTATGTCCAAACATGGTACCAAACACCGAGAAGCTTATGGAAGTCTTTATAGGGGGATTACCCAGAAGTATTGAAGGGAATGTTACCACTTCAAGACCTCAAACTCTGGAAGAAGCTACCAACATAGCCCAGAGGCTAATGGATCAGGTAATAAGGCATAATTCTATGCAAGGAACCATTGATCACAAACGAAAGTTTGATGATAGCGAAAACACCAACCACAACAACTACCGTAGTAACAAATAGCAAGCCACAACAAGTGATTTACCGCCAACATTCAAAGTAGAATGCCAAGAAACCTCAAGTGCTTATAACTGCCACCCAACTAAAAAAAGTGGGTATACTGGAAGCCTTCCCCTATGTAGGAAA
This sequence comes from Tanacetum coccineum, assembly GCA_026074375.1. Taxonomy (NCBI): domain Eukaryota; kingdom Viridiplantae; phylum Streptophyta; class Magnoliopsida; order Asterales; family Asteraceae; genus Tanacetum; species Tanacetum coccineum. Next base: position 8,255 of record BQNB010088230.1, on the reverse strand, counting down.
TGCACCATGCATCACACAGGACCTTGCACTATCAAGTGTTGGATCTGCAACAAGATAGGTCATCTGACCAAGAACTGCAGAAATAAAGGACCAACCACTAGAAGTAATCTGCAACCAGTGCTAGTAACTTGTCATGCCTGTGGAGAGAATGGCATTACAGAAATAGTGCTCGAAGGAAAACAACAATAGAGCATACTTGCTGAGGGACAAAAACGCTCACCAAGACCCGAACGTAGTCACGGGTATGTTCCTACTAAACCAACACTTAGCTAGAGTATTATTTGATTTAGGAGCAGACAAAAGATTTGTATCTATATATCTTGCTTCTATGCTTAATATCCCGCTAATCACATTAGATACCACTTACGACATTGAAATGGCCAATGGAAATTTTGTAGGCACTAATACCGTTATCTAGGGTTGCACCCTGATTTTGTTAAACCAACCTTTCAAAATCGATCTTATGCCAATTAAAAACAACAGTAGTTTTACGACGATCGACATTGTAAGGATAGGTTTATCTAAGTATCATGCTAGATTTATCTGTGACTAGAAAAAGTCTGTTCCATATCCCAATCGACGGTGAAACTTGATCATCCCGAGGTTGAATCAAAGTGTAAACTCGACTAAGGCCTCATATCCTGTATAAAAACCAAAAGGTATATATCAAGGGGATGTCAAGTTTTTGTAGCCTAAGTAATGGAGAAGAAGTCAGACAAAAAACAACTAGAAGACATACCAGTAGTTAGAGAATTCCCAAATTTTTTTCCTAAAAATCTACTTGGCCTTCCCCCAGTTCGCCAAGTAGAATTCTAAATTGACTTAATTCAGGATTAGCACCAAGTACCCGGCACCTTACAGACTATATCCTTCACAGAAATGCAAAGAACAGTCAAACCAACTACTAGAGTTGTCAGACCGAGGTATTTTAATCCGACCAAGTTACTCAAACTTCGCCTTGGTGTAGCTCTGGTCTTATTTTATAAAAAGAAAGATGGATCTTCAGAATGGAGTATCGATACCGTGAGTTGAATAAACTAATGTAAAATTCGTTACCCATAACCCCGGATCGAGACATATTCAGACCATCTTCAAGTTCGAGTGATTACTCAAATCAACTTAAGATCAGGTTATCAGCAACTGGAGTAAGGGATGAAGATATCCTAAGACCCACTTTCAGAACGAGATACAGATACTATGAATTTTAAGTGATGCATTTGGTTTAAAAACTAACGCACCTGCTGATTCATGTATCTCATAACCGTCGTGCCAAACCATACCTAGGATAAATTTGTGATAGTGTTCATCGATGATATTCTTCGTCTACTCCCGAACAAAGAAGAACAATGCAAAAATCAAACTAAGGATAAAGTTGGAATTACTCGAAAAAGAAAATTAATATTGCCAATTGTTCTCCAAGTGTGATTTTTTAAACAATATCATGCAATTGTCTTGGGCACTTAGATTGATAATCAAGGACTTCATGTTGACCCTGAGGGGCCCCAAAGAATTGAAGCAATTTTAATGAATTGGGCCTCTCCTACTACAACAACCCCACAGAAATACTGTCATTTTTTTAGGGACTTGCCGGCTACTATCAGAGATTTATTAAAGATTTTTCAAAAATTGCAAAGTCTTTGACTGAATTAACCCAGAAAAACAAGAAGTATATCTGGGAAGAAAAGCAAGAGTCAGCTTTTCAACTGTTAAAACAAAAGCTTTGTGAAGCTCTAATCTTAGCATTACCAGAAGGAAACAACGATTTTGTTTTCTACTGATGGCATCTCTTCAAGATTGGGACTCTAGTATTAATGCAGAAGTGTGAAAAGGTCATTGCATATGGCATCCCTACAACTCAAACCTCAATAAGAAAACTACAACCATCATGATCTCAAATTAGGAGCATTAGTTTTTTCGCTATAAAATTTAGAGACTTTATTTTATGTACAGAAATTACTATGCTCACTGATCATAACAGCCTCAACATATCCTTGATCAAAAAGGAGTTGAACATAAGGCAATGCCGTTGGCTAGAATTACTCGCAGATTATGATTATGAGATTCGTTACCACCCTGGAAAAGCAAACGTTGTAGCAGATGCCTTAAGCCAGAAAGAACGAATCAAACCACTTCGAGTTAGGTCATTAGTCATGACCATTCACCCAAACTTACCATCAACAGCGGGGGTCCGGGTGGCGTGGGGGGGGGGGGGGAGGGGGGGGGGGGGGGGGGGGGGGGGGGGGGGGGGGGGGGGGGGGAGAGGCCGAAAAAAAAAAAAAGGGGGGGGGGGGGCAAACCGAGGCAATCAAGGAAGAAAACATCAAAGCTGAGAACCTATGAGGAATGGATAAAGCATTTAAAGTACATCCTGATAGAACTTGTTGTATTAAAAATTGAAGTTGGTTACCACTCTTTGGTGATCTAAAAGACTTGATCATGCATGAGTCCCATAAATCAAAGTATTCCATTCACCCAGGTTCGACGAAAGTATCAGGATTTCTAAAGAAACTCTATTGGTGGCCTACCATGAAGGCAATCATCGTTGAATATGTTGGCAAGTGTTTAACATGTTCTAGAGTTAAAGCAGAATGTCAGAAGCCATCCGGCTTACTGATAGAACCAGAGATCCCTATATGGAAATGGGAAAGAATAACGATGGACTTCGTTACAAAACTACCCAAAACCTTAAAAGGACATGACACAATCTGGGTCATTGTCGACACGAGCGCTTACTGTACCAAATCAGCACATTACAATCCCTATCAAAGAGACCGATAGTAGGAAACCCCTACAAGGTTATCTATAAAAAGAAATTGTCTCCCGTATAGAGACCAAATCCATCATCTCGGGATCATAACAGTCTTCACATCAATTTCAATCTGGCAATCAATGCAGAATGCTTTGGGTACTCAACTAGACATGAGTACGGCATATCATCCCGAGACCGATAGACAAAGTGAAAGAACCATCCAAACATTCAAAGATATGCTTCGAGCTTGTGTTATAGATTTTAGAAAAGGATGGGAAAAACGCTTACCATTGGTATAATTTTCTTACAATAATAGTTACCATGCCAGTATTAAGGCAACACCATTCGAGGCACTTTATGGTCGAAAATGCAGATCACATGTTTGCTGGGCCGAAGTTGGAGATGTTCAACTTACGGGACCAGAAATAATTCAAGAAACCACCAAAAAGATAGTACAAATTCGACAACGCTTGTAAGCTGCAAAAGATCTGCAAAGGAGTTATGCTAACGTAAGGCGAAGGACTTTAGAATTCCAAGTGGAGATCAGTTATTTTAAAAGTTTCACACTCGTAAAGGTGTCATCCGTTTCGGAAACAATTGAAAGCTTTCCCCGGATACACATTGGACCATTTAAGATTCTTAAAAGAGTCGGTCTAGTGGCATATAAAATTGAACTTCCTGAAGAACTCATAAATGTTCACAATACCTTCCATGTTTCTAATTTAAAGAAATGCTTATCTGATGAATCTCTCGTCATTCCAATAAAAGAGCTTCGGCTTGATGATGACAAACTCAATTTTGTGGAAGAACTAGTGGAAATTATGGATTGAGAAGTCAAACAACTCAGACAGAGTCGTATCCCTATAATCAAAGTCAAATGGAACTCTAAAAGAGGACCAAAATTTACATGGGAATGCGAAGATGAAATTTATGCTAAATCTCCACATCTATTCTCCAATATCTCTCCAAGATCAAACAAAATCTCATGACTAGATTCTATAAAGGTTGGGTGACAATAACAACCGAAATTCAATCATGTAATGTCCGTCTATTAAATTAGATGCACTGTAATATGCCATCTATTGAATTAGATCCATCTTTTACATAGAAATTTTTTTTTTGCTTTAATCTAATTATGCAACGTAACTTGCATATCTAATATCTCATTATGCAACGTAACTTGCATCTCTAATCTCATTATGCAACGTAACTTGCATCTCTAATATCTCATTATGCAACGTAACTTGCATCTCTAAAGTAAACGAGCTCACGCAACTACCTATGCCATCTCTATTTATGTTTACATTAAGTAAACGTCATAATATGTCAAGTCAATAATCATTATCCACTAATATCAAGCACGTAGGCTATTTAATGTAGTTTTCATGACATTATTACTAAATGAACGTTATCCGTTAACGTTTATATCAAAACCCTAATTATATGTAAAGTTTACATACAATATCAATGTAGAAGCAAACAAGACAAGTGTACAAGCGATCAATGCATAAAATTCAAATATAATTTCCCTCCAAGTCAATGTATAACTCTTTTTATGCACAATGTATAAGTAAATAAAGCCACAATTCAAAATAGTCATTTGTCCCTCCATTTTTCCTAAGGATTTCGTACCACCAACTTAAACACAAGGATACAATCCTCACTATGCCATGACCTTTAAACCAATGTTTCCTCACTTTCACCTCAATGTACACGATTTTAAAACCAAAAACCCTAATCCGAAACCCTTAAAACTAAACCCTACAATTTAAAACCCTTTTATTCATTTTAAACCAATTTTAAGCTAAGCCCTCAAGCACCCTCTAATAAGTCACCAACAAGCACCTAGCTCAAGCACCTCCATCACCACCCTTGTCCACCACTTAGTCCACATAGCCCCCCCCCTCAGATTACTCTTGTCCTATCCTTTTTTATGCCACGGCTAAACCACAACCCCCCACCTTTCTTGGCTAATTTTCTAGCCTTGAATACTCATCACCTAGAATTCCTAAGTCACCACTCTACAACTCCTTGATCCCTACTCCAAGAAAACTTGGGCACTAAGGTTTTCAACAATATATATAACCGAACACCCCAACACATTCAACTACACCTCAAAACTCATCTCACTCTCAAATGGAGTTCTAAATCAGATCAAGGAAGATCAATAGAAGCCCCAAGAACAGAATTGAAGCCAAGATCCAATAAGGAAGAAGGTCTTGAAGCCATTTCTAGGTGTATGAGTCATAAAACCCCATTTCGACCCATTTTAGCTCAAGTAAGCTCAAAATCTTGTTCAAAAAGCTTAATTACTATTTTGAAACCTTCATAATACTTATATGATCATGTATAAACTCTTGTTAAAATCTTTAAGCCTCAACCCATGCGTGTTTAATTCCAAAAACCATTCGTGCCCTGTGAAACCCTAAAACGCTATTACTTAATCCTATAAAGGGGCCCTAAAAATTTAATCATAAACTGTTATAAATAAGCTATTCTTATAAGCTCTATTATCATTATTATAAACTTCGAATCAAGTCTTAAAAGCCTAAACCCATCGGGTTGATTTTATAAACCAAACGAACCCATCTTGTGATTTTTAAGCTCATAAGCTCTTTTAATAAGCTATAAGCTCGTAAAAGCTATTTATCCTAACTTATTTTAGCTTAATTTAAAATAGGCTATACCTTAAATTAATACTCTATAGTTGAAAATAAATAAACCTTAATTATGATTTTTTGGAATTGTTTTGGGGCAAAATAAATCCCATGCAAGGGGTATATATTGTAAATATTTTTGAAATTATAATTAGAGGGGCTGAAAATTTCATTTTCATAAATTTATAACTACAAGGGTCTGTTTTGCCAAGTTTTAAAGTCAAAGGTTTAATTAATACTTTATATATATAAAGGACTAAATTTGTAAAAATTTATTAATCAAGGGTATATATTGCCATTTTTGCAAACTTAAAAATATGAAATATAATATTTTTATATAAATTATAAAAATATATATCAATATTATAAAACTCGATTTTGTTAAAACCCGACACATTTGTTGTTATTAATCATCGATCGACGCATTATAAACAATTACGTTATATAATTAACGTAATTTATCATTGACTAGCTTTTAAAGAAACTTAAAATCTTATCGTATACGTACTAGAGAGAATTTCATGTAAGGGGTTCCATTTGGGTATTTGTATTGACGAGTTTGCTGGGTTTACGATTTAAAGTGCCCTGACTCCTCAAACAATACTACATGACCTCTGGATTATGATAGCCCGAACAGTGATGCAATATTCCCATAATTATTCCATCAAAATAATATTACAAGTAATAACTTTATGAATTTTTGAAATATAACAATCAAACTAAGACCATGACATATTACCTTAGTTGCCGTGTTGAAGCCGATTTACTTCAATTATACTAAACTTTCCCGCCCAGGTAGATAACATCGTACTACCATACGGACGCATCTCATTGATATACTTTTGCCATAAATCAGATTTCCTTGTTAAGGTGAGTTCATATTTCATAAACTCGCGAGGGGGATACATGCTACAAGTTATGAATACAAGTGTTTTTCCAACTGTATGCTATCCTGATATATTATTGCCTAAGTCACTTTATGCCACAAGTCCCCCCACATCATGGGCCATTAATCACCGTAACGTGAATGCGGATATTGTGGATAATACTATTAGATTTGACAAGTCCCGTTTGTGTTAGCCAGATTAGGTAACCAAAAGCACTATATTTGAAAACTCATTATAGGTATATGGCAATTACCTACATGGGGGCCAATATTATGTATATCATGTTTGATTGATATATACTGGTCAGTTTGAGTGCCATGAGCTTCAGGCAATAATACTGTTTTCTTATGATAATTGTACATGCATGCAATTATTACTATTATGGGTATAACATCGTAGCCTACTGATTTTGATGACTTGTATTCAAACTATTTATCATAAACCTATGAATTTCACTCAACCATTGTGTTGACCTTTTTAACATGTTTATCTCAGGCAATTAAGCAACTTATGGCACGGAGTGGCACGGACTTGAAGATGGCTAAACTGTTATCATTTAAACTTTATGTTTTCTTGTAGATTTTGGGACCTCCGTTTGTAAAAAATCTGATGAATAAATGAATGATAACAACATTTTACAAAACGTCTCTTTATGAGTCGTTTTCTATGATTATGACTATTGTACTATAAAGTAATACCCCAGATTAGCTTTCGCTGCTATATTTGTCAAAATAGGGGTGTTATAGATTGGTATCAGAGCCACGATTATAGAGAACAAGGTTGAAACCTTAACTATAACTACTTTTCTTTTTCTATTCAAGAAAGTCCTCCGTGCCACTGCATTTCCCGAATAGTATGTAAAGATACATAACTATTATACTATTATATAAATAAATTATGTTATTTACCGCTGGGTTGTTAACAGCACGATGTCTTCTCCCAACCACCCTACTTCCAATATCGAGGATGCTTTCTCCTATAATTTTCCTGACTATATTCTGGCTTTCCCAGACTATTTCCCAGCTTCACCGAGAAATACTTTTTCTGAATCTTCAAATAATTTAGCTGGCTTAGTTCCAATAGCTTCACCAACTCTTTCACTTTTTCATGATGACCCCTATATGAAGGTCATGCAAGCATATTATCACATATTCCACCGCCAACTATTGTGCCTCCATCTCTAATGCTATCACCAATGTTTAATCCTCAAGAATTCTTTCTTCCGGAGGAATTATTGCCACCTAAGAAACGAGCCCGTGACCGATCATCCTCCTCTACCCCTACCTTAAGTATTTGAGATGGGAGAAAGCTCTCGTAAGACAAGTTTGGAACGTCACAAGGAACAAATTGAGGAAATTTTAAATCACCTAGATGAGCTCTCTCTTGACCGCATTAAGTACATGGAAGACAAAATAGAAGGTCTTGGAAAAGGTCGAGTGATCATACAACAAGATTTTGACAATCTGGAAACTTCAAAGAAAGCAAATGGGAAATAACAGCAAGATTGCTCTGGCACGCTTCAGGATTTCTAACCTAGAACAAATCATCAAAGATATATAGGTTCGTCACCAAGCAGATAAGGAAAGTCTTCTGGATGCAATCTATGAACACAAGAACAGCCAGGAAGGACCATTAGATTAGATACTAGTTATAGCTTTTGTTAGAACCTAGCCACGTAATGTGTGGTATAAATAACAACACTTGTCAATTTTTGACTATGTACAGTACAAAGGCAAGTTGTTCATGATATAATACAATGGCAATCCCGTTATAACTTGTTGTTTCATAATACCGATATATCCATCCTAAAACAATTTCTCTTATATCATCATCTTCGTCTCCATCGTTATGAATCATACCATGATTTCTAAATAAATCATAGATGATGATCCCACGCCTTGATCGGTTCTTTATGATATAAAGAGTTTGTTACCTTGGAAGAATCCAAAATAACAAAGATTG
>BQNB010088229.1:5090-27709 GCA_026074375.1 Tanacetum coccineum | reverse complement strand
ATAATAATGACATTTTCAGCCCCTTTAGTTTTAAACTTCAGAAAGTTACAATATATACTCCTATGCATGAAAACATTTGCAAAACAAGTCCAAAAACTATAATAATGATATTTTTGAAATCCAAAAGAGTTTTGCATGTTATGGCTTATAAAAATAAGCTAAAATAAGATGTTCTAACATAACCAAAGTTTAGAAAAAGGATTCGTTAGCTAGAAAATCAAAACGGGTCATTTTTAGGGTTTTAATCAATAACACATGGGTTTGAGGATTCAAAGCTTCAAAAAAGAGTTTATATATGATCTTAAGAGTATTATGAACATTATAATACATATTATAAGATTTCAAGGGCTCCTTTTTCTTGATTCTTGGCTTCTATTCTGTGCTTAGGGACTTCTCTTGATCTTGTTTAAGACTTCATTGTTGTATATATTGAGTTTTGAGGTATGATTGAATGGGTGTGTATGTTCGGCTATTTATAGGGTCGAATGACCATTTGTGCCTAAGTATTATTAGAGTAGTGGCCAAGGGTCATAGGAAGATGACTAAGGAAGTTTATAGGGTAAGTATTGTGGGCTATGGAGGTAGATATGCAAGGTGTTAGGGTTTTAGGGGGGGTTCGGCTACATGGAGTAACAAGGAGGTAATGAGACTAACTTGGTGGCTAAGGGAGGTGATGGAGCTATTTGGGAGGCTGCTTGGTGACATGGTGGTGATGTCATGGAGGTGCTTGGGTGGTAGTTTATTGGGAATTATACATTCCTGACTTAGTACCATTAGTTATATTAGTTAGTACCGCTAGTTGTAATTTGTACTGACAGTACAAAATGTTAGTACTGATCAGATAGTTAGTACCGTTAGTATAAAAATAGTTAGTACTGTTTATGAGATATGCATGAGATATCTTAGGAAACGATATGCATGATCTTTGTATGCATTTTGTAAAGCCCATTAGGGTTTCCTTAGTCTAGAAAAGGAACCCTAGGCATAGTTAGTAGATATAGTTCTACACAGATCAATAGAGATTGATTAGAAATCTTAGTCTTTGTAATCTGTAACCTAGTCAGATTTAAGTTATTATATAAAAGTGTGAGTTTGATAAGATCTCTTATGTTTTCCTATTATTGTTCTTCTTAGCATTATTGATTAGTTTCCGCATAATCAATAGTGTTTAGTCATTGTTTCACCATTGTTGCTTTAGATTTATCTAGAGTAACAAACCCTTTACAAGATAAAGGTTAAAGATCCATTCAGTAAGGGAACCCTTCTTGTTTCCATCTTGTTTTATTCTTTTATTTACTTTGTCTCATCAAATCAAGAATCCCAACACTAGGAGATCCTAAATCAGCAGTTCAAACAAGAGGAAAGATCCAAAATGCTTCTTCAGTATAACAAGCTTTGGTAAGCTACATCTTTAATCAGAATAGAACAAATCATAAAGACTATCAGAACTGTCTGTTAGCATGTTTTCTCTCCCAAGAAGAACCCAAGACGATATCACAAGCCTTAAAGGATGAAAGCTGGGTTGAAGCAATGCAAGATGAATTGCTCTAGTTTAAATTACTGAAGGTTTGGATACTTGTTGATTTGCCATTTAGGAAAAAGGCAATTGGCACAGAAGTGGTTCTTATTCAAAATCGTCGATAGGATTATTTATTTTAAACACAAGCATTAATTTATAATTTATACCATGGTAATTTATCTATAAGTGTAAAAATCCATAATATTCAATCTTTACAACCTTAATAAAAACTCTAAATTCACAACATTAAAAATACACCCCCATTCTATAACCTCTATCAAAAAAATTCCACAATCCTCTTCTTACACATAACACCACTTAATAATTCAATACACCACCCTAAAACAAATCACCCAAAAACAAAAAACCCAACACACAAAATAAAACTCAAACAAAAAAATCCTCCCAATAAAACTTCTCTAAAAACCCCAACACCAACACAAAAACCCAACCCCAATAACAAACAAAACCCAACAAAAACCCCCCCCCCCCCAACAAAAAACTCAAAAACCCCCCCCCCCCCCAAACAAAAACCCCCCCCCCACCCACCCCCCCCCCCCCCCCCCCCAAATATATACTAATTACCTCACCCCCCCCACCCCCCCACCTTTCTTCCTCCCCTCTCACTCTTAATTATATCCCCCCCCTACTCTCCCTCTTGTTCCCCCCCCCCCCCCCCCCCCCCTTGTGTGTTTGGTGTGCCCCCCCCCCCCCCCCCCCCCCCTGGTGTGGGAATGCCCCCTCCCCCCCCCCCCTTACAATAGCAAATCATTGTTTAATAAGAAGAACTAAAGTGACATTATGTTAGGTCCAAGTGTATGTGGAGGACATCATTTTGGCCCTTTATACAACGCTTATCTATGTGTATCTGTGTGTTTATAGTACTGTATGCACTTAAGAGCTGTACAAGTTGGTTTCCGATTGATAGTTATTACTTTTATAAATACAAATTTTTATAAAAAGTACTATTCACCACAGAAAACTTTCTACTTTATAAACATTAATAATATGTTAAAACTTTCATTTCGAGATACATTGTTCGAAAGAACGCTAATAACGGAGGCTATAACGAAAATAAGGATACGGACAAAAAAACGAGTTTTAGTTTAATTAATAAGTATAAAAAAACGATTATATAGCTGTTATGACACAGTAAAACACTATTTCATGACAGAAATCTCTCAAAATCCTAAAAATGTGAATTTATAGATCACTCGTCTTAATACGAAGCGTGGGCGTAAGAAACACAAGGAAACGGGCTTTAAACGACAAAGTTATGCTCAGTTTTGCTTAAAGGCGTAGATTATAAACGTTTTTTACTTTATAAATACGACTTCACGTAAACGGTTAAGATGGTGATATAGTATAAGAATATATATGTTATAGTTTATCACAAGTGCTATTATACTAGGGAATTTCATATGTGGCTTCTTCGGATGGCGTTATTGAGAGTTGTTGGATTTACGATGTAGAAAGTGTCCTAACTCTGTAGTCATGCTCTATGACCTCTTGAATTATGCATAGCCATCTTACCGCAACGATGTATGTATAGATAACTTATAGGATTATCATACAGTTTCGTTGCTTAGACAAGTATACTTTGAATACTGTTGTCGGCTACTATTATATTCGGTTGCATTTCGGGCGCTCTAGCAGTGACACATGTTTTACTTAGGATATTTTGTTTCTCAGTTTACTACACTTCAAGGGTTGTTTTCATAGCCCATGTTTTACAATTATTATTCGATTACAACGTGTTTTGGAGCCTGTGAGAAAGCCTATGCAATGTTTTACAAAAATTGGACTGCAAGTTGTACATTTGATCATGATTTACGTGGTTATGCCTAAAAGTAGCGCAGACCCACTACTGACCATGCATCATGAATGTGTTCAATTACTGGTTTGGAAGCGCGAGTGATTCTAGATAGTTCTATTTGGATTGACCTCCCCGTTCGGGTGACTAGCTATAATCTGGAGGGAATCGTATACAGTAACGTAATTCATGATAGCGATACTGGAATGTTACGGTGGTTGACACATTTTGTCACTCACCGGTTCAATTGTAGGCTCCAATATCTATACTATTTGTATTCTAGTATGTTCGAGCTTCGGTGTCATGAGCTTAGGTAACGTAATTACATTTGTGCATGTCTGCATCTGTTGCAGTTATCACTGGGAAAGTCTTGGCGTCCTGCATGATACACTGTTACATCATAAATATGAATTCACCAACTTTATAGGTGTCGTTTTTATAAAGCAATGTTTTTCAGGTCATTAAGCATGAGGTATGCGAAGGGATAATTCGGTGGTTATATATGATATGATCAATGCATTAGAAGATTTAGTCGAATTAAGTTTTGTGTATCTGTTAATGGGCTGGAAATCATTGTATTAATAACAAATAAATGCTTCAGGCTTTTGCTAAACTCTCATATTGTATTAAATCCAATGTATCCGTTTTTAAACGACTTTTGGGGCATTTATTCTATTATACTTGTGGTTGTTGTTCTGAAGGAAGTAACTCACGCCCCGGATCCTTATTCGCTATTGGACCCTCTTATTTGGGCGGTGTTTACAAATGTAACAATGATCAAATCATCCGGTTTGAACCATCGAATGTTACATTGATAGAAGAGATTCATCTGCGGTAGAGGATGATCCATGATGGAATTTATATTACTCCTCAATGCCCCTTAAGATTCACGGAGATTGAGACACTTACTTTATCATGTTCTAGCTACTTATGGGTGATTATCTTAAGTAGTTTTGGCTATACCTTTGATTTATGACTATCATCATTTTAACGATACCATATCGATCCAGCTCATTATTGACAGTCTATTGTATAATGCTACGCAGGAATCATCACGAAGAGGAAGATCAAGAAGGAAATATTCACAGGAGATTTGAGCTTATTATCATTTCTAGCTATTATATGGTCGATTTTCTAAGTAGTTTTGCTTACATTGATATGACTATCATCTTTATAACGATTAACATATTGACACATCATTGTACATCTAGTGTATCAATGAGTATGCAGAGGAATCACTGCAAAGAGACTACCAAGATATGAAATAAGTTCACGGAGAATTGATGCCACCTTATTATCCATGTTCTAGATCCTTATGGGTGCTTTTAAGTAGTTTGTACCTTCTGATATGACTGTCAACGTTTCGCCTATCTTATAACGATAACTATCGATTCATCAGTTGCAAAATCTAATGTACAAAAATAGCATGGAGTTCATCTGCGACAGAGGAGATCAAGAAAGCGGAAATAATCAAGTTTTAAACGACTTTTTGGTCATTCTTATATTATCTTGTGTTGTTGATCTGAGAAGTAACACGCCCCGGACCCTTATTCCGCTGTGACCCTATTTGGGGGTGTTACAATAACATATCAAATCATCCGTTGAACATCTAATGTACAATGATAGCAGAGAATCATCGCGGAGAGGAAGATCAAGATGGAAATAATTCACCGGAGATTGAGACACTTACTTATCATGTTCTAGCTACTTATGGGTGATTTTTAAGTAGTTTTGCTACCTTTGATATGACTATCATCATTATAACGATAACATATCGACTCATCTATTGAACATCTAATGTATAATGATAGCAGAGAATCATCACGAAGAGGAAGATCAAGAAGGAAATAATTCACCGGAGATTGAGACACTTACTTATCATGTTCTAGCTACTTATAGGTGATTTCTAAGTAGTTTTGCTACATTTGATATGACTATCATCATTATAACGATAACATATTGACACATCCATTGGACATCTAGTGTACAATGATAGCAGAGAATCACTGCAAAGAGGAATATCAAGAAGGAAATAATTCACCGGAGATTGAGACACTTACTTATCATGTTCTAGATACTTATGGGTAATTTCTAAGTAGTTTTGCTACCTATGATATGACTGTCATCGTTATAACGATAACATATCGACTCATCAGTTGAAAATCTAATGTACAATAATAGAAGAGAGTCATCGCGAAGAGGAAGATCAAGAAGGAAATAATTCACCGGAGATTGAGACACTTACTTATCATGTTCTAGCTACTTATGGGTGATTTCTAAGTAGTTTTGCTACCTTTGATATGACTATCATCGTTATAACGATAACATATCGACTCATCCGTTGAACATCTAATGTACAATGATAGCAGAGAATCATCGCGAAGAGGAAGATCAAGAAGGAAATAATTCACCGAAGATTGAGACACTTACTTATCATGTTCTAGCTACTTATGAGTGATTTCTAAGTAGTTTTGCTACCTTTGATATGACTATCATCGTTATAAAGATAACATATTGACTTATCCATTGGACATCTAATGTACAATGATAGCAGAGAATCATTACGAAGAGGAAGATCAAGAAGGAAATAATTCACCAGAGATTGAGACACTTACTTATCATGTTCTAGCTACTTATGGGTGATTTCTAAGTAGTTTTGCTACCTTTGATATGACTATCATCGTTATAACGATAACATATCGACTCATCCGTTAGACATCTAATGTACAACGATAACATATCGACTCATCCGTTGAACATCTAATGTGTAACGATAACATATCGACTCATCCGTTGAACATCTAATGTGTAACGATAACATATCGACTCATCCGTTGAACATCTAATGTACAACGATAACATATCGACTCATCCGTTGAACATCTAATGTACAACGATAACATATCGACTCATCCGTTGAACATCTAATGTACAATGATAGCAGAGAATCATCGCGAAGAGGAAGATCAAGAAGGAAATAATTCACCGGAGATTGAGACACTTACTTATCATGTTCTAGCTACTTATGGGTGATTTCTAAGTAGTTTTGCTACCTTTGATATGACTATCATCGTTATAACGATAACATATCGACTCATCCGTTAGACATCTAACTTACAACGATAACATATCGACTCATCCGTTGGACATCTAATATGTAACGATAACATATCGACTCATCCGTTGAACATCTAATGTACAACGATAAAATATCGACTCATCCGTTGAACATCTAATGTACAACGATAACATATCGACTCATCCGTTAAACATCTAATGTACAACGATAACATATCGACTCATCCGTTGAACATCTAATGTACAACGATAACATATCGACTCATCCGTTGAAAACAGATCTGGTTACCTAACAACACTTAGTGAGCGGCGAGCGCAAGCAGACGCGCGGAGAACAGTGCGGAGCGACGGCTCGCGCGCATACCAACAACCCCTCCGCACTGATGCGGAGCAGCTTTGTTGTATTCTCCTCTCTACTCATCTCTCTGGGGTGCGCGTCGGCGAGGCGGGGGGGCGACCACCACCGTCACTCCCCATCACCTGGCGCGAGGCGGGGAGTAGAGGAGCCCGGCGGCCTCCACCAAGGTCAATTGTACGATCTGGCCGACTATCGCGCGAGAGCGAGAGAGAGCGAGATAATCTTGGTATGAGGATGCGTCGTCTACATCATGCTGTGTCTGTATCGCAAAACGTTGCCATCTCTATCCTAGTATGAGTCATGTCTTACCCATCTATATCTCTCTCTCTATCTCTCACTCTCATCTCTCTCTTAGTGCGCGAGCGAAGAGAGAGCGAGCTAAGAGATGTGTGATTGATGGAGAAATGGGATTTTTTCGGTAGGTTGGTATGGGGAATTGGTGTTACACATAAAGGTTAATTTTTAGACGCACAGTTGTTGGGTATTGTGGTTTATGTGTCTCGTTTACAGAGAGGAAAGTATGTTGTTGTGTGGAAGGTTTGGGGTTAGGGGGTATGTTTATTATATTGGGGGTTTATGGTGAACTCTGATTAGTTCTCCTATCTCTATATATATGAGCTAAGTGATAGTGAGCGAGATCTTTTAGTGAAATATTTTGTTATGGGTAACTATATAGAGAGATCGCTAGTGAGTTGGTAGATATTGTCACAATAAAAGAGATATTACCGCATAAAAAAGATACAAAAAAGAGTAATAAAATATATCATCTCATCATCTCACACTCATCTACTCCTCGATCCAATTAAAACTCAGAGAAGAGGATAATACGCGAAATCACAATATATAAACACGAATATATTGAAATCTTATAGAAAGTAGGTGTGAGTGTGCGAGTGAGCGAGCGTGTGATGTTGTAAGATCTTTAACGAGATTATACCAGCTTGAGAAATTATAAATATAATCATTAGCAATAATCTATTTATCATCTCAGTGTGAGTATTAGAGATATATTACCTTCTTGTGTTGAGTGTTTGTTTTGTGGTGGAGTGAGTGGGAGACTACTCAAGTAATTAATAAAAAATTATAGAAACCTATCTATAATAATTACATAAGTTTATATGTAGATACTACGAAATAAGTAAAGGTTATCAATTCGTGCAAAGGAAGATAACATATATGTGCGGTATTATTAAATGTAGGATGAATAATCTCTACTACTTGGAAAGAATACGTCAATTCCTACACATCTAATAGTAACATAGCAAAACAGAATTTTATAAATAATACAATAAATAAATATACAATTTACATTATAAACAGAATATTCTTATGTATTATAAGAAAAATATGAGAGATATGAAAATAACAATCATACATATGATCATAACGAATCTAATTATAATAAAGTATTATTGTAATGTTTTGGTTGGGTTAATATATTTATTATAAAAGGAGTCTCTTGCTTATGTTGACTATGGGTAGGTGTGGGTGTTGGGTGGGATTTGGGTAGTGGTATGTAGTTGAATTTGTTGATGGTTTGTAAGGGTGTTGGGTTTTTGTGTTTGTTGTATGGTGGGGAGGTTTAGGAGTGTTGGTTATAGGTTTAGTTTTGTTGTGAGTATTTGGAATTTTTATTTTTAAAATGTAGGGTTTATTGATTATATTTTAAATAATTTAATTGATAAATTATATGATCAATATTATAAAATAGTGAAGGTGATATTAAAAGTAAATAGATATTAAGAAATATCTTTAGTATAAAAAATAGCTGATTTTACATATATTTAGCTTCCACCACAACAAATACCATCGTCCTGCTATCGTGCGGTTGATAAGGAATTCACATTAAATGTACAGTGTTTATTATTCAATGTTTGCTTATTAATTTAATTAGGTTGATTATTATTTAATAATGGTAGGTTGCTTATTTATTTTTATAGTTGATTATGGTAAACACCAAAATGGACTGGGCAACACGAACGCCATCCATAGGTTAAACACCAAAGATATCAAAAGAGGGGGTTGGAGAGGGAAAAGAGATGCCTAAGTCGTAACTGTTCCTTCCTCGGATAAATTCTTAACCCATACTCCCCAAGTTGAATCGTGTGTGATGTAAATTAGTTTGACCGTAATAATCCTACAACTCATTAAGCCAAAGAAAATGTCTATATCTATATCAAACCTATGGGGAAGGAAAATGCCTTTAGTCTGCGGATTATGTTTAGTTGTGGGTGAGCGCGGGGCCTTTTGGGGGGGGGACGAGCGGGGGGGAGTGGATACACAAGGCTTGATGCTTTTACGGTGGGGGGAAGAGTGCGTAGTAGGGGAGGATGTTTGGGTGGGGGGTGGAGTGAGTGAAGGTGTGCCTAGGTTGGTGGGTTTGTTTGATCTGATTAAAGAATTGATATGTTTTTGGGAATTTGGACGAAAATAATTTCAGTTTTCCCGTCCGAATCATAAACTCAGCCCGCCTCTAAAAATAATTTTCATATTTATATATATATCCACATAATAAAGGTCTTATAAAGCAGATAGCATTAGTCAGTAACAACGTAAATTTTAGACACTCATACTAAACTTACGAGAGCGCTATATTATCTGATGTTTTGGGTTTATAACTTAATCATAGTATGTCGAGAGAGGAGAGGAGAGTGGAGGTGGTGGCCCATATATGACATTTGGGTTCATTTTCAAGATGTGAGAGCGAGGATATTTGTCACTTTGGATTTTTATCCTAACCAATCTTCAAACGTAATTACAGTTGTCACACATTCCAAATTCATATGTGGGCAGAAGAGAGTTAACCAAAAAAATAGCAGTCACTTTTAAATAATGTGTGACAAACTTGACTATATGATTTAGCCACATACATAATTACTTCATGTGACCATATATGGATTTTGTCACACTGTTCAATTGTGTGACAATTATTTGTCACATATGAGAGAAAGTCAAAGCGGTCTCTGAGTGCCGAGCGACGTTTTTCAAACTTATTTGTATCTGCACACGTTCCCAATTAAAAGTGACTAAATAATGAACAAAAATATACCTCTCCGATCACGATAAATATTTAAATGAGAGCGAGTGACAATGGAAATTCCGAAACTGTCCACACAAAATGAGTTCAATGTGTGCGAGTTTTTATTTTATTCTGGTACATTTAGTCGGAGCGGAAGAGGAGGGGAGGGGAGGGAATGGAGGTGATCTCATCTGGGGGCGCGTTCAGAACACAGCATGAGAGTGGCGAAATCCCAGATTTGTACTAGTGGTGAGTGGCATTATATATTTCATGGAGTGTGAGGGTGGGTTATGTGGTGGAGCTGGGGAGTGCCCGGTGGTGTGGTGGTGGCGTTCTTAGAGATTCAACAAGCCTAGCGCTGGTAGTGGTGGTGGGGGAGTGAGTGCGAGCGCGAGTTTTTATTGGAGCAAGGGGGGGGGGGGGGTTTGGTGTGTCCAAGATCTGTTTTTTTGGTAACCTTTATAATTATCCCAGGTGACATGTCCGCTCCGGGAATATAGTAGAGTATTTGTCGTTTAGTGGAAATGGTGCGATACTGAAAATTTTCGTGCATTGATATTTTGCCGTTTAACGAAGTATCCCGGGCGACATGTCGCCCGGGAAAAGTTTATTAAAAAAATTAATTCAGCTACTATATCATTATTATAAAATATATATTATAATTATATATAGTATATAAATATAATTATAATGGAAACTTATAAAATATAAAATTATTATAAAAAAAAAATTACAAAATATAAAATTATAAAAATCCTAAAAAACATTTTGGTTTTCTCGGTTTATACATTAGGCGTTCAACGATGAGTCGATATGTTATCGATGTACATTATGGGTTTTAACGTATGTAGTCGATAAGTTAACGTTATACATTAGGCGTTCCAAACGGATGATTCGATTGGTAACGTTGTACATTCGATGTTCAAGTATTATCGATTGGTTACACGTTGTACATTTGATGTTCAACGATGAGTTTTCGATATGTTATCGTTGCACATTAAGTATGCCAACGGATGATTCATATGTTAATCGTTACACATTAGATGTCTAACAGGATGAGTCGAGATGTTCTTACATTATAACGATGTAGTAATATCAAAGGGTAGCAAAACTACTTAGAAATCACCCATAAATAGCTAGAACATGATAAGTACTACTTAATTAATTACATAATTGACTAGTTAACATAGATAACACATACGAAATCAGTCGTAATCTCTGATGAATTATTTCCTTCTTGATCTTCCTCTTCGCGATGATTCTCTGCTATCGTTGTACATTAGATGTTCAACGGATGAGTCGATATGTTATCGTTGCACATTAGATGTCCAACGGATGAGTCGATATGTTATCGTTACACATTAGATGTCCAACGGATGAGTCGAGATGTTATTTCATTATAACGATGATAGTCATATCAAAGGTAGCAAAACTACTTAGAAATCACCCATAAGTAGCTAGAACATGATAAGTACTACTTAATTAATTACATAATCTTGACTGAGTTTTAACATAGATAAACTACGAAATCAATCGTAATATCCAGTATCAAAGGTAGCAAAACTACTTAGAACAAAATTGATTTCTGTAAAGAATCAAAATGAACCAACTCCCACATGCGATCTTGATCCAAAATTTTGACCAATTCTTCCTGTAGCCCTATACTCCCGCCAAAAACTCCCGCCAAATACTTCTGCCAAAAAATCCCTCCCAAATACTCCCGCCAAATACTCCCTCCAAAAAATTGTTTTTTACCATAAAAGCAATATTATTCTCACAATCACCCACATATCACACACAGTCGTACCATCACAACCACAAACATATCACACTGTTATTATGGTGAAGATGGTGCCATATGAAGCTTTTGCGTGTCCTTGTGGAGCCGAAGATGTAGTTCTGCGAGAATCGTATAAACCTAAAACCGTGGTAAACTATACTATGCATGTCCACGATCAAAGGTGAACAATCACATGCTTTTTTAAACCTGTAATATATAAATAATGTGGTTGGTTGTTAAAACTTATTATCTTTACTCTTTAACAGCCTCGCGAAAACACTTTCGGATGTAATTTTTTTGTGTGGAAGGAGGAACGAGTCCGTCTACTGGTTGGTTCTCCTGGAGCTTCAATGACTCCAATTTATTCTCCAGGATCTTCATCGACTCCAATTTATTCTCTATGATCGTCAACACCTCTACGCTATTCTCCAGGATCTTCAACACCTCAAAGCTATTCTCTGGGAACTTCAAGAAATGCAGAGTGCTCAAACTGCAAGCACTTGCTTGATAAGATAATGGTGACACTAGCAAAGGGGGATATGTATATGCATCCGAAACAACACACAGTTAATTCAGCCGCACTATTTCACGAAGTTTACAATAACATGGGAAAACTTGATTTGGAGTAGTTTGTCATTTGGAATGTAATTCGTATGCTTTAAGCGTCGGTTTGTAAGTCTCGTATGATTATCGTTCTAATATGTTTAAGTGTCATGTTGTAAGTCGTTTGTGTACTACATGTGGTATGTAAATTTTAACTAAACGAATGTTTGTTTTTGTGTACTTACGAATGTGCATATTGAAAAGTATACGGTATATCATGTTCAACTATAGAAGGGTAGTGCATATCCTGACCGAACCGAGAAAACGGAGTGTTTTTTTATATAGTTATTATTTAAAACCACACAACGAACCGAGAAAACGAAGTGTTTTTTATATAGTTTTTATATAGTTATATGTTAAACGCATATTTTAAAACCACACAAGAAACCGAAATGTGTTTTTTAGTATTTATTATATTTAAATAATAATTATATATTTTATAAGTAACTTTTATAAATAAATTATTTTATACAATATATAATTATAAAATATATTTTAAAAATAATAATGATTTAAAAGCAGAATTAAATTTTTTAATAAAATATATAATCCCGGGCGACATGTCGCCCGAAAAAAGTGAGCGGGAAAAATTACCGCCAGGAGTTTCGTTAATTTTTTTTGTTAAATTTTAATAAAAAGTTTCCCGGGGATAAACTAACGCACGTTAATTAACACTAATCACAATGCTTAAACATTCACGTGAATTAATTTTTTTAATAAAATCTTTCCCGGGCTCATGCGCCCGGGAAAGCGAGCGGGCAAAATTGCCGCCAAGATTTTCGTTGAGTTTTTTGTGTCAAATTCTAACCAAGTTATCCTGGGCGACATGTCGCCTGGGAAACTATCTTCAAACTTTGATTAAAAAGTCTATCAGAATTGGTGCCAACGACAGACATGATTTTGTCGTTAGTGAGGTTTCCCGGGCGACACGTCACCTGTTCCTCAACCTTTCCTCTTGTTGGGCGACCCTTTAAAAGAATAATATATTAGCTTAGAGTGATTATAACAATAAAAATGAAGTTTGTTCTCAAGCCATAAAGCAATTCGACGACTTGTTGAGAACTTCACAATATCATGTTAAGACATGATCAACATGCTCTTTCCTCGATTGATCATATTACCGAACCCAGTTTGGATTGTCAAGTCCATGGGAGCAGCCATCTTCGTGTAAACAATATAGTAACCTCAAGTATCTAAGGCTAATGAATCCTCTAAGAGCTTCAAACTAATAATCTTTTTTATGACTGTGCATGATACTTTATTCAAACGGTGTAGTACATCAATGTCGTGCATTATGTATTTCCTCACAATTCTATGCAGTTTGATGAACTATAACAAGCACTGAAGCAGCATTAAGAAGAGTCAGTGGAATCTTGAAATAATAACCAAATCGAATTGGTCCAAACCAGCATCTCCCACTCCCACACATCTAAAAACACTTCAAGTTATTCGATTGTAGAGCAAATGACACTGTGATTTTTTAGTACAACCCTCCATTAAATCTATTATATTCCAAGTCCTTGATTAGCTAATGAAGTGATTGCTAAAAGAATCAAAACTCTCAAGTAGAGTTTATCACATATTCAAACTCAGATTTCTACCCATTGCAGGGATGATTAAGGACAGCTTGTCAGATTGAGTGCAATGACCAAGGAGTGTATTAACATTGAGGCTCGGTCAACCAGACTCTATAAAAGATTAAAATGAAAAGGTCCAGAGCGCTGAATCCTGAAAGCCCTAGGACAGAAGAATCTTTAATAGGAAATTATGTGATAGGTATACAGGTGAGTTTTAATCGTATCATCACGTTATATATGTTTTTAGTTGTGAATAAACAGATTAAATTTGAGCCAAATTTGTTTTGTTTAAAAAAATCAGGAGAACATCTTCAATGTTGGGATCCGGTCCATAGCACAAGCTTTTTTTTAATTTTAGGTTCCAACAAAACAAGAAACTTTTGACGGACAGATATATATTACGTTTAAATGAAGGAAGGGCTCTGCTGCCAGGAGGTTCACCGGAAACACTTTTCACCAAGTTTGATGGCTTGAGGTTTTTCCCAACAATCTTTTGCTTAGAGATTTTGATGCCAGCCTTCCATGACAACCGAAAATTGGCTAAGTACGAAACAATTCATGTATAATTCCTACTGTCTTTTTGCTCGACTCAAGTCCCAACCAATTGATAACAGCACTCATCTGCATCACTGACTTCACGTAGCCCAACTCGCACTGAGGCAACCTCAGCCATAATTTGGAATATGGCTGCCAAAGCAGCATCGAACATTAGACCATTCGGTCCACAGACACCTCTGTTGGGATTTAAATACCTAGGTAACTAGTTTAGCCACGAGTACGCAGCGGATAGGACCTAGTAATAGCATATGGTTAACACAAATAAAAGGTAAATAGAAACGCGTACCTTTTGATAATTTGATCAAGAAAACGAGTAAAGCAATTAAAGTAATTGCCTCTACGGTTGCTCACACAGTCACGTCAACCGAATGTATTAAGCTATGCTAGGCTTAACTTCACGAACGTACAACCTTTGTATTAAACCCGACTACCACGCAAACTCTTGAACTAGTAACCGAATAAATCAAGAACCGAATTAGGCAAGAACCGAATTAGGATTCTTAACTACCAAAACCCTTGAACCGAATTTAAGCAACCCGAAACCCTTTAGGGTTTTTCTTCTTCGAACAGGAACCAAACCAACACCTTATATATGATTCTTGAATTACCGAGCTTCGACCCACAATCACCACGTGCAAACACTTGTTATGTCGAGCTAGGAATGGAATCAAGAGAGGATCGATTAATACCCCTTGAAGTCTAAATCGCATATGGAAATAAGCTACCACCGAAACTCATACAACTTTTGATTGCTTCTGATGAACTCGGCTGGAACAAAGAAGAAAAGAACAAAGATCGATTTTTGTGTTGAGGTTTTAGGAAGAGTTATTCATCTATAATGAACTAGGGAAGAGGAGTATTTATAAGCTCTTAAGCCTAGTTGTGATAGACTTAGAAGACAAGTCACAAGTCAATCACAACTTGCTCATACCAGCCCCTTATCAAAAACCGGATTCTTAATATCTTCCTTGTTTCCTAATCTGACACAAACACTTCTTCATCAAGCCCCATGAGGCCGGTCAAACCAAGCACCCCTTTTGAGTTTGTGTGTTGTTAGATTAAGTCCCTCGATTTTATTTATTGTGAAGTATGAATACATTCTCCGTGTAATTAACGTATGTGCCCCAATAGGCTCACATATATTCGTATGTATTTCGTTATACGATCTACCATATACCAACACTCCCCTTGGATCCGGAAGTAGCACAAAACACTCATACCATAATGCAAGTCCCATAGCAACCCACACAATTAATTTTTTCATTAGGAATATTTATGAGATAAAGAGTTTTCAAACAATCACAGTTATTAATGTTATAAATTTCTTGCTTTATAATCAACCTTTTGTGAAGATACCGAGAGTTAAACCATGGATATGGATCCAAAGTCATTCCATATAGTTTAACATTATGTTTCTCAGTTAAAGAAATAATTCAGATAAAACCAAATGTAATCAAGAATCAACTAGCATTCCCCTTTGGGAAGGCCATTCATTTATCTGATTAAACTGAGAGAGGGGCCCAATGTATCCTTTCTGCACATATCAATTGGAGCAACAAATCCTTTATTGACTACAAGTTGTTGGATGACCTGCATCACATACACCCGAAAAATAGCTTTTATAACTACCTTGTTTTAGGACAGCGTTTGGCTATAATCACAAAGTGATATCCACACATACAGAACTTGCTTGCATCTCAAGTCTAAGGACAATTTTTATCAACCATTTTCGATATTTTACTCATGACATGGATCCAAGTAAATGATCGAAAATGGGGTATCCAGTATGCATCCTTGTGAAATACGATTATAGTTTGGTGGGAACCGCCATATATACAAAGAAAATAACCAACACTCACATTTGCCATCCATACCCATATTCCCATATTGTTTAACCGACAATGGACATATTTAGAATGATGAATTGTATTCAAGATTAGAACAGCAAATAGAATAACAGTTATTATATGAAGAAAAACCAAAACCCAAGTCTCTTTGATTCATCAAAAAAGAAATTAAAACCTTCTTACAATTTCCAAAATATATCCAAATACAAATCAAACACCGAGTTACATAAACTAATAGCTGGCAACAATCCTATATTCCCTAGTTAATTCGGAATGCTTAGGAAATTCCAAATCCATTGTAAACGGTCCAGCTAAATTTCATCTGTGTCAATCTTTTACTATCCTCACATCACCCATCTAATGTTCTCGCGAAGATAGTGAACTATTTATTGGCGAGAAAATGCTTGCAACTTGAATGACTCCATCATCTTTCGCTATTGCTATGGCTCCAGTATTATCACATACCATACTTATGGTTCTTCTAGAGTAATTGTGGGAACAATGCCAAGCCCAGAAATGAATTTTACGAAAACCAACCAGCACTCTTTCGAGCATCAACAGCAGCGATTAATATATTAGCATACTTTAATAGGTAGCTAAAAATACTTTGTTTTGTACTTTTCCAGTCAACATCACCTCCATTTAGAACGAACACATATCCAGTCTGCGACTTTAGGTTGTCAGCATCCGTCAGATATCCAGCATCAGTGTAGCAAGAAACTCTGAGCTCTCATTCCATATTACCTCCATATACCAGAAACATATCCTTAGTATTTGTCTAAGATACTTAAAAATTTTTTAACAGCTAGACCATGGGTCTTCACCCGGATTCTGTTGATATCGCTTGTCAAGTATTTTTGTGCAAACGCAACATCAAGGACGAGTACATCTCACAGCATACATAATTGATCCTATAGCCGAAGCGTAGGGAATATTCAGCATGCGCTGTTTCACAACAGGCGTTAATCATCACCTTGTCGACTTACATCAATTTAAGCTTCTCTTGCTTGTGAGATCTCGTTCACGTTTGGAATTATCCATATTAAATCTTTTCAAGATTTTCTCAATGTAAGCCACTTTGATTTAACCAATTTAAACCGCTTTGACCTATCCACGGTAAGATCTTGATTCCAAAAAATATGCAGAGCATCCCTAAATTCTTTCATAGCAAAACTTCTTCCAAGATAGGATTTTACATCTTGTAACATTGGAATGTTGTTTCCCATGAGTAGTATTTCATCAGAGAACCATATAGAATTAGGCGATAGAACAGTAACTTCCCACTAGCTTTCGTATGAACACATGGCACATCAGGATTTTGTAGCGAACCGAATTTCTTGAATATCATCAGTCAAATCGCTTAATTCCATTGCTTTGAAGCTTGCTTATAGTCCATAAAGGAACGCTTAACGTTTGCATACATGTTAGGATATTTTGGATTACAAAACCCTCAGTTGCTCTCATTATAGATTCTTCGGAGAATGTCCATAAGGAAGCTGTTTGACATCCAGATTGCCCTATCTCATAGTCATAGAACGCGGCTATAGCTAATGAAATCCTTATAGCTCTAATGTGTGCAACAGGAGAAAAAGTTTCTTCATTATCAACCTCGTATTGAGAGAAGCCCTATGCTACAAGACTGCCTTTAAAAGATATAAACTGTCACCATCCCAAGTCAAGTCTTTTTCTAGAAAACCACTAGCAACCAACGTTCTAGCATTGGGAGAAGCCAACTAAGACCCATACATCATTGTCTTTCATGATTCATTTCCACATCATCGCATCAAGCCATTTCTTGATACAGGATCCAGCAATGCAGCACAATAGTTAGGCGGGTTCACCAAGATCCCCTAACTCATGTTTCCTCATACGATGTAACAAAACAAACGATCTGTGGGACGGCGTGTCCTTGTGGACCTACTGAATGGGATTGAATATCACTTTAAGGTTCACATCAATTTTTTGATCATCCCTTTCATGATTTAAGCAGTAGTCTCACAGAAGAGTTGTATCTTCATCTTGAATTACTTCAATATCTTCCACACTCCCCTCACTTGCTTTCAAGATCCAAGAGCTAGACTCAAAGAACACAGCATTCCGAGCAAAAAACACTTTTTATTCTCAGATGGTCTGTAGAAAGAATATCCCAATGTTTCCTATATTATGGTAATCCCTAACAAAGATACACTTAAAAGATCTAGGTTCAAGTTTTGATTAAGGTTTGTAATTGTACATCTTAACAAACGACATCACAACCCCAGACTCTTTAAGTAAAGACAGCTTAGGGGCCTGCCCATGGCCATATCTCGTTATGTGTCTTATCAACCTTCTTAGATGGGGAACCATTTTGAGAAAGCGTGCAGCATCCACAAGGCAAATCCCAAAAGGACTTTGGAGAAAGTAGTTTGACTCATACATTGATCGCACCCATAGGTCTAGCAGTGTTCGATTTCTCCTCTCTTACACCCATTGTTTTGAGGCGTGTAGGGAAGTGAGTGCGATGGGCAATGATCCATTCTCCTTTAGATGATCCCAAACTCTTGACTCATAATGTCACCCTCCCCCCCCCCCCCCACGATCAGAACGTAGTGACTTTATGGACTTCCCGAGTTGGTTTTCTACTTCTTTTGAAATACCTTAAAGAGGTTTCAAACACTTCATGTTTATGTTTCAGCAAGTAACCTAACCGATAACGAATGAAATCGTCAGTGAAAGTGACAAAGTAGCTAGCTCCTTGTTTTGACACAGTTCTAAATGGGCCACATACATCGGTGTGTATTAAACCAAGTAGATCTTTAGCCCTTTCCACTTGATGTGAATAAGGTTTTCTTGGCCTTTTTCCAGACTAGCATGAAACACATTTTCCTAATACTCAATTCAATAAATTGAGAAGCTCATCCATGTTGCAGCTTTTCATGCGTTTCTTGCTTAATGTGTCCAAGACGACAGTGCCACAATAGAAAAGATCTACAATCATTTTTGGCTCTTTTAATTAGTAATTGCATACATAGAGCTATCGTTTGTATTACGAACAAGATCATATCAATTTCAAAAATGGCCATCCCAGTAAACAGACATAAAAAAACTAGATTACCTTTGAAACTTGAAATAACCATTGTTATCATCATAAACGATTAATAAATCCATCGTTAAACTAACGCGTAAACTGAAATAACACCTCTTGTGATAGAGGGAGCATAAATGACAATTGTACAAAGACAATAACTAATCGCACTAAGGGAGCTCAAAATGAAAGTTTCCAATTGCTTCACGGCTGCACGATGAACACGCCCACTGAACAGACACAAGCGCCTGGTATTTCAGCATTCCTACTTCCCCTAGACCCTGAGATAGTAAATACAAATAAGAGTACCACAACCAGTGTCATAAATCCAAGATTTACAAGGAATAAGAGAGTTCAATGGTGAAAATACCTGAAGCGCTAGCTCCCCGAGGTAAGCTTCTTCATTTTCATCAACTCCGGTGAGAAACACGGGACAAGTTCCTACTCCAGTGCCCAACTTCACCACATTGAGTAACAAATGGCGTCCTTTTGCTAGGTTATCCATCTTCTGTGGTGGAGAAGTCCCTTAGGTTTAGGAGCTAACAAAAAAAATGGAACATGTTAAGAGCATAGCCCCATCTTTTTTCTTCCTTTACCTTACCTCCACAACCATCTTTGTGTCGTTATTCTTTTTTGGTTTCTCTTTCAGCGGAACCCTTCCTCTCGATTGTCATGAAGAGCATTATTAGCATACATATCCTTTGGCCGCGAAACTTCAAGCAGCTTAACAAGGCATGTAGATCATTACGGTCTACCCCCAAGCCTGATCATAATTTAAATTCTGCACGAAGCTGGAAAAATCCTTGTTTTAGTAGAGACTAAGATTAAAGACTCAACTGCAAGAATTTTGAGACAACGGGTTGACCAGTCTGCTCCAAGTTTGTCAATGTACGCCTTCCAACATAAGAACGAGGGTGAGCTAACAGATTGACCATCCTCTCTTGCAAGTGTAGAAAATTCCTCACAGTCTGCAGAAGATTCCTGTTCAGCTTGATTGGAAAACAAAGCATTTTAGTTCCTGGAGCATTCATAAGCACCAATATCAAGATTTCGTTGGATATCTAGGTCCATGTCAACAACATGAGTACCTAAGCAACTTCCCTTTGCCCTTTAACCCCACGCAGCGTAGCTGCAAGGTCCTGAGGAGGGATTTGCTCTCCCAGGTTTGTGCAATTGGTGCAGTAAAAAAGGAATAGCTGATGTCTCAAGGTATTAATCCTTGTCTTCATATAAAGTACCAAACGTAGTTGTCTAGTACCATCAATGAAGTTGGGTCCAGTAGATTTTTGTTTTCTCGAAGAAACTCCTAAATACCGAATTGTTACCGCGACTGAGGTAGTACATCTACAAATAAAAAGTTCAAACAAGTTATATTTTCGAAAATTTAAATTCTTAATAGAATTAACTACCCAATTAAATTATACTAACTAAGACAAGCAATCCAACTTGAACAGTCCCACTTAATGACCCAAGGTCTGACCAGGAAAGTAAACATTAGGGGAGCAAGAGGTAAACGTCGAGCGTTAATTGCAATTAAATGACAACTATAAGATTATGATACTTTTCAAAACATTAGTCACTTGTAATTAATGTTGGAAGCAAGTTTAGTATCATCTTATGCCTCAGGGTCCAGGGTCTGACCAAGAGACTCTAATTAAGTCACCAAACAGAACGTGTCGAAAATCGACCAAGGTCTGACCAGTAGACGAAAACCACCATGGGTTTTGTATATGGGTCCCAGGTTCTGACCAAGAGACTCAAACCAATTGCACGTGTTCTTCTCTACGATTTGGTGGCATAGACATAAATTTTCTAGGGGTATTCACATAAATGTGTCAAAACGTGTACAAAGAAGCATGTAAACAACTTTGTAACACTAATTTTAAAAACTTTTAATAATGACACTGTAGTGACATGCCATGGTTCACGGTAACTCCAATCGAACTCGCAAAGAAGCGGAGAAACAGGTCAGCGCGAAGCGTATTAAAAACCTTATTTCTTTAGGGAATTACGTAAAAACAACCCGCCTTAAACTTCTCTTATAGTCTGTTCTAGTGGATGAGCCGTACTTCCCATGAGTCCATAGCGTCCAGTTTTTAATTCATGAAAAACAAGTTTCAATAGTTTAACGTCTTATTAATTTTCACAAAAACAGTTTTCCACGAAACAAATGGTTGGTCACTATGAGCATACATTATGCGTGTAAAATTAATAGACCTACATTAAAATCATCTTTTAAAACATATGGCATATTTATTTAGGCGTGTACACTAGTAGCAATAAATAATCATGCATACAAGATTCATAATACAAAAGATGACATTAAGCATACAAGTAAACATGTAAAATCCGAGTTCTCTCTCGAGTCTTCCCCAAATGGAGAACCATAAGACCCTCACTAGGTTTTCTGCTAAAGTGCCTAGATTGCCCCATTCACCACATATTGTGATTGAGTGGGTCTTATAGCCGGAATAGACAATAATTAAAAAGGAATCATACAAGCTAAATTAACAATTTTAATTTTCCTTTTTAACCTATATTAACTTTTAATAGTTTTCAAGATCAATATCTACATATTTTATTTATCTTATGGCAAGAATCTAAATATTATTGTCATATTTTTCTAGTAAAACATAAATAAAATATCAAACGCAGCAGATCATAGCATATGTTTTAATAATAGGCATGTAAACTAGGCGTATAATTAAAACATAAAACGTGTAACCCATAAAGCTAAAACGAGTTGGCTCTGATACCACTGTTGGGATTTAAAATCTAGCTAACCAAGTAGCTACGAGTACTCAGCGGATTTGGATCTAGTGATAGCATATGATTAACACATAATGAGAAGTAAATAGAAAACACACCTCTCAGCAAATTGATCAAGAAAACAAAATAAGCGACTAAAACAATCGCCTCTACGGTTGCTCACACAATCACGTCAACCGAATATATTAAGCTTGCTAGGCTTAACTTCACAAACTTACAACCCTTGTATAATAACCCGAATATCACGAACCGAATTAGGGTTTAAAACCCTAACCTACACCGAATTTCTGTCAACCGAAACTATCAAACCCGAAACCCTTTTTTGGGGTTTTTCCTTCGAACAGATAATTAAACAAACACCTCGTGTATGGTTCTTGAATGTCAAACTAGGAGTAAACAAGAATAAAACTAATTAAAGCTTTAAGCTTTAATCAAATTTGGTTAGTGGAGTAAGACCGAAAACCAAATATCCCTTAGAAAGAGATTAAAGAAATCGGTGGAAGGAAAATAAAAGGAACCGAATGTTGTTTAGGGATATTTAGATCTTTTATGTGTCGTATTTTTGAATCAAACATTATGGGTATATTTATAGCCCATAAATCCTAATTCAAGATAAACTAGGAAACACATATCA